>JAKZJZ010000219.1:0-63794 GCA_022702705.1 Papilionanthe hookeriana x Papilionanthe teres
AATAATCTATTTTTGACCTAATGAACTATTATTGAATCAAAAAGTCAATCTTTGACCAAAAAGCCAACTTTGGTCATAATGGTCAATCCTTGACCCATTGACAAACTCATTGACCTAATAGGTCAACTTTTGATCAAAATGTCAACCTTGGTCAAAAGGGTAAATCCTTGACCCAATGACCAGCCCACTGACCCAAAAGATCGACTTTTGACCAAAAAGTCAATTTTGGTCAAAATAGTAAAATTTTACCTTAAAGACAAAGTATTGACCCAATAGGTCAACTTTTGACCAAAAAGACGACTTTGGTCAAAATGTTCAATCCTTGACCCGATGACTAACACATTGACCCGAATAGATCGACTTTTGACCAAAAATCAACTTTGGTCAAAATGGTCGAATCCTTGACCAATGACCGACTCATTAACCCAATAGGATGACTTTTGACCAAAAATCGATTTTGGTCGAAATTGTTAATTTTTGACCTAATGACCACCTCACTAACCCAAAAGGTCGACTTTCGACCAAAAGTCAAATTTGGTCAAAATGATCAATTTCGACACAAAGACACATATCTGACTTTGGTGAATATGGTCAATCCTTGATCCAATGACCAACGCATTGACCCAATTTGTCAAATTTTGACTAAAAAGTCAACTTTGGTCAAAATGGTTAATCCTTGACCCAAGACCAACCCATTGACCCATTAGGTCAACTTTTGACCAAAAAGTCGATTTTGGTCGAAATCGATAAATTTCGACCTAATAACCGCCTATTGACCTAAATAGATCAACTTTTGACCAAAATGACAACTTTGGTCGAAATGGTCGATCCTTGACCCAATAACTGACCCATTGACCCAATAGGTCATTTTACCAAAAAGTCGATTTTCATCAAAATTGTTAATTCTTGACCTAAGGACAATTATTGACTCGATAAGTAATTTCGACCAAAAGTCAACTTTGGTCGAAATGGTCAATCTTTGACCTAATAACCAACCCATTGACCCTCTAAGTCAACTTTTGACCAAAAAGTTAATTTTGACAAAATTGTTAATTTTTGACCTTTTGTCTGCCTCATTGACCTAAATAGGTCAACTTTTGACCAAAAAGTTAACTTTGGTCAAAGTGATGAATCATTGACCTAATGAGTAATCCATTATCCTAATAAATCAACTTTTGACCAAAAAGTCGATTTCGGTCAAAATAATCAATTTTTGATTTAATGGTCGATTATTTACCTAATAATTGAATCTTTGACCGAAAAGTCGACTTTGGTCGAAATGGATAATCCTTAACCCGATGACAAACCCATTGATCCAATAAGTCAACTTTTGACGAAAAGTCGATTTTAGTCAAAATATACAATTTTTGACCTAATGACCATCCATTTATCCAATAGGTCGACTTTTGACCAAAAAGTCGACTTTGGTCAAAATGGTCAATTTTGACCTAATAACCGACCCATTGACCGAATAGGTTAACTTTAGACCAAAAAGTAATCTTTAGTCGAAATGAGTCATTCTTGACCCGATTACCAACTCGATGACTAAATATGTCGACTTTTGACCAAAATGTCGACTTTGATCAAAATTGTCGATTTACGACCCAATGACCATCCTGTTGATCCAATAGAGTCAACTTTTAACAAAATATTAATTTTCGTAAAAAAATTAATTTTTGACCCAATGACCAATTATTGACCCAATAAGTCGATCTCACGATCAAAAGTCGACTTTGGTCAAAATGGTTAATCCTTGACCCGATGACCAACCCAATGACCCAAGAGGTCGACTTTGGGCCAAAAAGTCGACTTTGGTCAAAATGGTTAATCCTTGACCCGATGACCGACCCATTGACCCGATAGGTCACCTTTTGACCAAAAAGTCGATATTGGTCAAAATAGTCGATTTTCGACCTCATGACCAATTATTGACCCACTAAGCGATCTATGACAAAAAATTCGACATTGGTAGAAATGGTAAATCCTTGACCTAATGACTGACCCATTAACTTGATAGAGTCGAATTTTGATGAAAAAAACAACTTTGGCTAAAATGATCAATCCTTGACCCAATGACCAACCCATTGACCTAATTAGGTCGACTTTTGACAAAACGTCGATTTTGGTCAAAATAGTTAATTTTTGAATTAATGACCAATTATTGACCCAATAAGTCGATCTCTAACCAAAAATTTAACTTTGGCCAAAATGAGTCGATCCTTGACCCAATAGTTCGACATTTGACCAAAAAGTCGATTTTGGTCAAAATAGTCGATTTTTGACCTATGACCGCCAATTGACCCAATATGTCGACTTTTGACCAAAAAATTAACTTTGGTTAATTTTTGACCCAATGACCGACCCATTGACCGATAGAGTCGACTTTTGACCAAAAACTCATCTTTGGCCAAAGTGGTCGATCCTCGACCAATGATCGACCTAGAGACCCGATAGGTTAACTTTTGGGACAAAAGTAAATTTTGGTCAAAAATAGACAATTTTTAACCTAATCACCAATTATTGACCGAGTAAATGGTAATTTCTAACCAAAAAGTAAAATTTGGTCGAAATGGTCGATCCTTGACCCGATGACCAACCCATTGACCCGATAGGTCGACTTTTGACTAAAAAGCCGACATTGGTCGAAATGATCAATCATTGACCCGATGACCGACCCATTGACTTAATATGTCGACTTTTGTCTAAAAAGTCAATTTTGGTCAAAAAAGTCGAATTTTAAATTAATCACCAATTATTGAGACAATAAGTCGATCTTTGACCAAAGGTCGACTTTCGTCGAAATGGACGATCACGACCCGAAGGCAGACCCACTAACTCGATAGGTTAACTTTTGACCGATAAGTCGATTTTGGTCGAAATAGTCGAATTTTGACCTAATGACCTCCGATTGACCCGATAGGTCAACTTTTGACCAAAAGTCGACTTTGGTCGAAATGGTCGATTTTGACCCAATAACCGACCCATTGACCGAATAGGTTAACTTTTGACCAAAAAGTAATCTTTATTCAAAATGGTCGATTCTTCGCCCGATTACGACTCGATGACCAAATATGTCGACTTTTGACCAAAATGTCAACTTTGATCAAAATTGTCGATTTCGCTCGATGACCATCCATTGATCAATTGGTCAACTTTTAACAAAATATTAATTTTGGTAAAAAATTAATTTTTGACCCAATGACCAATTATTGACCCGATAAGTCGATCTCGATCGAAAAGTCGACTTTGGTCAAAATGGTTAATCCTTGACCCAATGACTAACCCGATGACCCAAGAGAGTCGACTTTGGGCCAAAAGTCGACTTTGGTCAAAATGGTTAATCCTTGACCTAATGACTGACCCATTGACCCGATAGAGTCGCCTTTTGACCAAAAAGTCAGATATTGGTCAAAATAATCAATTTTCGACCTCATGACCGATTATTGACCCACTAAGTCGATCTATGACAAAAATTCGACATTGGTAGAAATGGTAAATCCTTGACCCAATGACCGACTATTAACCTGATAGGTCGACTTTTGATGAAAAAAATAACTTTGGCTAAAATGATCAATCCTTGACCCAATGACCGACCCATTGACCTAATAGAGTCGACTTTTGACCAAAACTTCGATTTTAGTCGAAATAGTTAATTTTTGAATTAATGACCGATTATTGATCTGATAAGTCAATCTCAACCAAAATTTAACTTTGGCCAAAATGGTCGATCCTTGATCCGATAGTTCGACATTTGACCAAAAGTCGATTTTGGTCGAAATAGTCGATTTTTGACTATGACCACCGATTGACCCAACATGTCGGCTTTTGACCAAAAGTTAACTTTAGTTAATTTTTTACCCAATGACTAACCCATTGACCTAATAGGTCGACTTGGACCAAAAACTCATCTTTGGTCGAAAATGGTCGAATTTTGACCCCGAATACCAACCCTTTGACCAAATAGGTCAACTTTTGACCAAAAAGTCAACTTTGGTCGAAAAGGTCGATTTCCGACTCAATGACCGCCCCGTTTACCTAATGCGAAAACTTTTAACCAAAAATTCGATTTTGGTCGAAAATGATCGATTTTTAACCTAATGACCGATTATTAACCCGATAAGTTACATCTCTGACAAAAAATTAACATTGGTCGAAATGGTCGATCCTTGACCCGATTGGTCGATCATTGACCGAATAGGTTAACTTTTGACCAAAAAGTCGGCTTTGGTCAAAATGGTCGATCTCGACCCGATGACTACTCGTTGTCCGATAGGTGAACTTTTGACCAAAAATTCGATTTTGCCAAAATAGGTCAACATTTGAACAAAAAATCATCTTTGGTCGAATTAGTCGATTATTGACCAATGGCCCCCTTTGACTCGATGAGTTAACTTTTGACCAAAAATTCGATTTTGGTCAAAATAGTCGATATTTGACCTAATAACCAATTATTAACCCAATAAGTCGATCTCGACCAAAAGTCGACTTTGGTCAAAATGGTCGATCCTTGACCTAATGACGAACCCATTCACCGATAGGTCGACTTTTGACCGAAAAGTCAAGTTTGGATAAAATGGTCAATTTTTGACCCAATGAACAACCCATTAACCCAATAGGTCAACCTTTTACCAAAAAGTCGATTTTGGACAAAATCGTCAATCCTTGACACAATGACCAATCTGTAGACCCAATAGGTCAACTTTTGACCAAAATAGTTAATTTTTAACATAATGACCAATTATTGACCCATTAACTCAATCTCTGACCATAAGGTCAACTTTGGTCAATATGGTCTATCCTTGACCTATGACCAACCCATTGACCCAATAGGTCAACTTTTGACCAAAAAGTGAGCTTTAGACAAAATAGTAAATCCTCGACACAATGGCTGACCCTTGACACAATAAGTTAACTATTGACCCGAAAAGTTAATTTTTAGTCGAATATAGTCGATTTTTAACTAATGTCCACCCTATTGATCTAATATGTCGTCTTTTGACCAAAAAGTCAACTTTAGTCGAAAATGGTCGATTTCGACTTGACAATGACCACTCATTGATCCGATAGATCGACTTTTGACCAAAAACTCAATTTTGGTCAAAATAGATAGTTTTTGACCTAATGACTAATTCATTGACCGAATAAGTCAATCTTCTGACCAAAAGGTCAACTTTGGTCGATATGGTCGATTCTTAACCTAATGACTATGACCCATTAATGATCAATTGACTATTGACTAAAAATCATCTTATGGTCACATAATGGTCAATCTTTGACCGAAGATTCGATAAGTTAACTATTGACCAAAAAGTCATTTTGGTCAAAATACTCAATTTTGACATAATGATCAACTCATTGACCCAATTACTCTACTTTTGACCAAAAAGTCGATTTTGGTCAAAATAAACAATTTTTGACTAAATGGCCATTGATTGACTCGATAAGTTAACTTTTTGACCAAAAAGTCAACTTTGGTCAAAATGGTCAATTCTATGACTAATGACCAACTCAGTTCGATCGATCGACTTTTGACGAAAAGTCGATTTTGGTTAATATAGTCGATTTTTAACCTAATCACCAATTATTGATCCGATAAAGCTAATCTTTGACGAAAAATCGACTTTGGTCGAAATGATCAATCCTTGACCCGATGACCAACCCATTGACCAAATATGTCGACTTATGACCAATAAAGTCAACTTTGGTCGAAATGATCGAACCTTGACCTATTGACCATGACCAATTGGCCTAATAGATTAAATTTTGACCAAAAAGTCAATTTTGGTCAAAATAATCAATTCTGAGCTAATGACCAATTATTGACCCGATAAGTCGATCTTTGACCAAAAAGTCGACTTTGGTCAAAATAGTCAATCCTTGACCCAATCACAAACTCATTGACCCGATAGGTCGACATTCGACCAAAAGTCGAATTTTAGATCAAAATAGTCGATTTTTTACTGCAAATCACCCATTGACCCGATAGGTCAACTTTTGACTAAAAAGTCGACTTTGGTTAAAATTGTCATTTCTTGACCCGATTGACCCGATAGCTCGACTTTTGACCAAAATGTAATCTTTAGTCATATGGCTCAAATTACCAGACTCGTTGACCCGAATAGGTCGACTTTTGACAAAAGTCAACTTTGGTCAAAATGGTCGATTTACGACTCGATGACATAGTAATACGTGACTTTGGTGAATATGCTCGATCCTTGATCCGATGACCAACCATTGACCTGATTGTCAACTTTTGACTAAAAAGTCAACTTTGGTCAAAATGGTTAATCCTTGACCCAATGACCGACCTATTGACCCGATAGGTTGACTTTTGACAAAAAGTCGATTTTGGTCGAAAATCGACGAATTTCGACTTAATGACCTAGACTCATTGATCGAAATAGATCGACTTTTGACCAAAAAGTCAACTTTGCTCGAAATGGTCGATCTTTGACAATGACCGACCCATTGACTCGATAGGTCATTTTGACCAAAAGTCGATTTTCAGTCGAAATTGTTAATTGTTGACCAAGGACAATTATTGACCCAATAAGGTCAATTTCGACCAAAAAGTCGACTTTGGTCAAAATGGTCGATCTTTGACCCAATAACCAACCCATTGACCCTATAAGTCGACTTTTGACCAAAAGTTAATTTTGCTCGAAATTGTTAATTTTCGACTTATTGAGCTGCCTCATTGACACTAAATAGGTCGACTTTTGACCAAAATGTTAACTTTGGTCGAAATGATGAATCCTTGACCCAATGAGCCAATCCATTAACCTAATAGGTCGACTTTTGACCAAAAAGTCGATTTGGTCGAAATAATCGATTTTTGATTTAATGGCTCGACTATTGACCCGATAATTCAATCTTTGACCGAAAAGTCGACTTTGGTCAAAATGGACAATCTAGACTCGATGACAAACCCATTGATCCAATAAGTCGACTTTTGATAAAAAGTCGATTTTAGTCGAAAATAGTCGATTTTGACTTAATGACCACCCATTTATCCGATAGGTCGACTTTTGACCAAAAAGTCGACTTTGGTCAAAATGGATCGATTTTGACCTAATAACCGACTCATTGACTCGATAGGTCACCTTTTGACCAAAAAGTCATCTTTGGTCAAAATGGTCGATTCTGACCCAAATCACCGACTCATTGACCCAATGAGATCGACTTTTGACCAAAAGTCGACTTTGGTCGAAATGGTCGATTTCTGACCTAATGACCATCTCGTTCATCTAATGGGTTAACTTTTGACAAAAAATTTAATTTTGGTCAAAATAGTCGATTTTTGACCTAATAACCGATAATTGAACCAATAAGTCGATCTCGACCAAAAAGTCGACTTTGGTCGAAATGGTCGATCCTTGACCTGATGACCAACCCATTGACCCAAAAGGTCAACTTTTGACCAAAAAATCAACTTTGGTCAAAAAATAAATCCTTGACACTAATGACGACCATTGACACAATAGGTTAACTTTTGACCAAAAAGTCGATTTTGGTTAAAATAGTCGAATTTTGAATTAAAGACCGATTATTGGCCCAATAAGTTTATCACTCGACCAAAAAGCTCGACTTTGGTGAAAATGGTCGATCCTTGACCCAATGACGAACCTATTGACCTAATAGATCGACTTTTGACCCAAAAGTTATTTTTTGTCAAAATAATCGATTTTTTACCTAATGAACACCCATTGACCCAATAGAGCGACTTTTGACCAAAAGTCATCTTTGGTCGAAATGGTCGATTTTGATGCAATAACCAACCCATTAACCCAATAGATCAACTTTTGACCAAAAATACTTATTTGGTCGAAATGGTCGATTTCTAACTAAATGACCACTCCGTTCACCGAATGAGTTAACTTTTGACCAAAGATTCGATTTTGATCGAAATTGTCACTTTTGACTGATCGATTATTGACCAATAAGTCAATTTCTGGCAAAAAAGTCAACTTTGGTCAGAATGGTCGATCCTTGACACAATGAATAACCCATTGACCCAAAAGGTCAACTTTTAACCAAAAAGTCAATTTTGGTCAAAATACTAAATTTTTGACCTAATGACCGATTATTAACCGATAAGTCGATCTCTAACTTAAAAAGTCGACTTTGGTCGAAATGGTCGATCCTTGACCCGATAGATCAACTTTTGACAAAAAAGTCAACTTTAGTCAAAATGACTAATCCTTGACTCAATGACCACCCATTGATCTAAAGATAAACTTTTGACCAAAAAGTCGATTTTGGTCGAAAATAGTCTAAATTTTGAATTAAAGACCAGTTATTGACCCAATATAGTACATCTCGACCAAAAGTGAACTTTGGTTACAATGGTCGATCCTAGAGCCGAATGACACCCATTAACCCGATATGTCGACTTTTAACCAAAAAGTAAATTTTGGTCGAAATAGTTAATTTTTGACATAATGAACACCATTGACCCGATAGGTCGGCTTTTAACCAAAAGTCGACTTTGGTCGAAATGGTCGATTTTTAACCTGATGACCAGACCCATAGACCCAATAGGTCGACTTTTGACCAAAAAGTCAATATTTGGTCAAAATAAGTCAGATTCTTGACCAAATAGAGTCGACTTTTTGACAAAAATGTCGACTTTGGTGAAAATGGTCGATTTACGTATAATGACCACCCGTTAACCCAATGGGTTAACTTTTGACCAAAAACTCAATTTTATATAAAATAGTCGATTTTGACTAATGATGAATTATTGATCTGATAAATCGATTTACGATCAAAGAGTCAACTTTGGTCAAAATGGTCAATCTTAGACTTAGACAGACCAATAGGTCAACTTTTGACCAAAAATCAATATTTTGTTAAAATACTCGATTTTTGACCTAATGATCAATTATTGACCCGATAGCAGTCGATCTATGTTGAAACAGTCAACTTTTGTCAAAATGGTCGATCCTCGACCCAGATGACCAGCTCATTGACCTAATAAGTCGAGCTTTTGACCAAAAAGTCGACTTTGGTGAAAATGATCGATCATTGACCCGATGACCAGCCCATTGACCTAATAGGTAAACTTTAGACCAAAAAGTCGATTTTGGTCGAAATAATCCATTTTTGAATTAATGACCAATTATTGACCCGATAAGTCGATCTCGAACAAAAGTCGAACTTTGGTCGAAAATGGTCGATCCTTAACCTAATGAAAAACCCATGTGACTCGATAGTTCGACTTTTGATAAAAAATTTAATGTGGGTCGAAATAGTCGATTTTAACTAGTGACCACTATTGACTGATAGGTCGACTTTTGACCGAAAAGTGAATTTTGGTCAAAATGGTCTATTTTGACCAAATGACCAACCCATTGACCCAATATATAACTTTTGACCAGAAAGTCATCTTCGATCAAAATGGACAATTCTTGACCGATTAGCAACTCATTGAACAAATAAGTCGACTTTTGACCAAAAAAGTCACTTTAATCAAAATGGTCGATTTCGACCCAATGACCACGCGGTTGACCTAATAGGTTAACTTTTGACAAAAAATTTAGTTTTGGTCGAAATAATCAATTTTGACCTAATGACAAAATTATTGACTAATAAGTCGATCTCGACCAAAAGTCGACTTTGGTCGAAATGGTTAATCCTTGTCCCGATAACTGACCCATTGACCTAATCAGAGCAAACTTTGGACCAAAACGTCGAATTTTGTCGAAATGGTCGATCCTTGACCGAATGACCGACCCATTGACCCAATAGGTCGACTTTTGACCAAAAGTCGATTTTGGTCGAAATAGTCGATTTTTGACCTATTGACCGATTATTGACCTGATAAGTCGACTCTCGACCCGAAAGTCGACTTTGGTCGAAATGGTCGATCCTTGGCCGATGACTGACCCATTACTGATTGGTCGACTTTTGACCAAAAAGTCGACTTTGGTCGAAAATGATCGATCCTTGAACCAATGACTAAGCCATTGGCCTTGTAGATCAACTTTTAACCAAAAAGTCGATTTTGGTCGAAATGCTTGATTTTTGAACTAATAAACAATTATTGACCCAATAAGTTAATCTCGACTAAAATTCGACATTGGTCAAAATCATCGATCCTTGACTCGAATGATAAACTCATTGACCCAATAGGTCAACATTTGACGAAAAGTTAATTTTGGTCATAATAGTCGATTTTTGACCTAATGGTCAGCCGATTGACCCGATAGAGTCGATTTTTGACCAAAAAGTCAGCTTTGGTCAAAATGGTCGATTTTTTACCTAATGACCGAACCCATTGACCCAATAGGTCAAGCTTTTGAGCAAAAAGTCATCTTTGGTCGAAATGGTCGATTCTATCGCCAAATTACCGACTCTTTGACCAAATAAGTCGACTTTTTGACAAAAAGTCAACTTTGGTCAAAATGGTCGATTTCGACCCTTTAATGACCACTATTGACCCAATGGGTTAGCTTTTGACCAAAAATTGAATTTTGGTCAAAATAGTTCATTTTGACCTAATGACCGATGATTGACCCGATAAGTCGATTTCGACCAAAAAGTCGACTTTGGTCGAAATGATCGATCCTTGACTCAATGACGAACTCATTGACCCGATAGGTCGACTTTTAACAAAAAAGTCGATTTTGATTAAAATGAGTCGATTTTGACTTGATGACCACATTAACCCAATATGTCGACTTTTGACCAAAAGTCAACATTGGTCGAAATGGTCGATTTTTGACACAATAATGACCCATTGACCCAATAGATCAACTTTTGACCAAATAGTCAGTCTTCGGTCGAAAATGGTCCATTCTTGACTTAATTAAGAACTCATTGGCCAAATACATCAACTTTTGACAAAAAAAGTCAACTTTGGTCAAAATGGTCAATTTTTGACCCAATGACCACCCCGTTGACCTAATCGGTTAACTTTTGACGAAAAATTCAATTTTGGTCAAAATAGTCGATTTTTAACCTAATGACCGATTATTGACCCGATAAGTCGATCTCTGATCCAAAAAGTCGACTTTAGATCGAAATGGTCGATTCTTGACTGATGATAAACTTATTGACCCAACATGTCAACTTTTGGCTAAAAAGTATATTTTGATCAAAATAGATAATTTTTGACTTAATGACTACCCATTGACTCATATAGGTCAATTTTTGACCAAAAAGTCATCTTTGATCGAAATTGTCGATTCTTGACCCAATTCTGAACTCATTGACAAAATAGATCAATCTTTAACTAAATAATTGACTTTGGTCAAAATGGTCAATTCTGACCTAATGACCTCCAGTTGACCTAGCAGATCGACTTTTGACTAAAAGTCGATTTTGGTCAAAATAATCGATATTTGACCTAATGACCGATTATTGACCCAATATGTCGATCTCACTGACCAAAAATCGACTTTGGTCGAAATGGTCAATCCTTGACTGATAATGAGCCCATTGACTGATAAGGTTGACTTTTGACCATAAAGTCGATATCGGTCAAAATTGTCGATTTTTGACCCGATGACTAACCCATTGCACGAATAGATCAACTATTAACCAAAAAGTCATCTTGGTCAAAATGGTCGATTCTTGACCTGATTACCGACTCATTAACCAAATGGACGACTTTTGACCAAAAAGTCGACTTTTATCAAAATGACTCGAATTTTGAGCCGATGGGTCGACTTTTGACGAAAAAATTAATTTTGGTCGAAATAATCGATTTTGACTAAAGACCCGATTATTGATCCAATAAATCGATCATCGACCAAAAAATAAACTTTGGTCGAGATGGTTCGATTCTTAAAGCAATGACCGACCCTTTGACCCAAAGATTCGACTTTTGACCAAAAAGTCAACTTTGGTCAAAATGTTCAATTCATGACCCAATGACCAACCCATTAACCCAATAGAACAACTTTTGAGCCAAAAGTCAACTTCAGTCAAAATGGATAATTCTTGGCCCAATTACCAGCTCATTGACCAAATATGTCAACTTTTGACTAAAAAGTCAACTTTGGTCAAAATGGTCAATTTTGACTGACACAATGGATCGACTTTTGACGAAAAAATTAATTTTGGTCAAAATAATCAATTTTGACCTAATGACCGATTATTGACCCGATAAGTCGATCTCGACCAAAAGTCGACTTT
Organism: Papilionanthe hookeriana x Papilionanthe teres; assembly: GCA_022702705.1. Classification (NCBI taxonomy): domain Eukaryota; kingdom Viridiplantae; phylum Streptophyta; class Magnoliopsida; order Asparagales; family Orchidaceae; genus Papilionanthe; species Papilionanthe hookeriana x Papilionanthe teres. The sequence goes on from JAKZJZ010000219.1 coordinate 12,142, forward strand.
GGTCAAAATGGTCGATCCTTGATCCAATGATAAACCCATTGACCTGATAAATCGACTATTGACCAAAAAGTCGACTATGGTCAAAATGATCGATCCTTGACCCGATAACATACCGATTGACGCTAATAGGTCGACTTTTAACCAAAAAGACAATTTTTGAATTAATGACCAATTATTGACCCAATAAGTCAATCTCTGACTAAAAGTCAATTTTGGTCAAAATGGTCAATCCTTGACCCAATGACCAACCCTTTGACCCAATAGGTCAACTTTTGACCAAAAAATCAACTTTGGTCAAAATGGTCATTTCTTGATCCAATGACCAACACATTGACCCAATAAGTGAACTTTTGAACAAAAAGTTAATTTGGGTCGAAAATAGTCGATTTTTGACCTAATGAACTATTATTGAATCAATAAGTCGATCTTTGACCAAAAGTCGACTTTGGTCAAAATGGTCGATCCTTGACCTGATGACGAACCTATTGACCGAATAGAGTCGACTTTTGATCAAAATGTTAACCTTGGTCGAAAGGGTAAATCCTTGACCCAATGACTAGCCCATTGACCCAATAGATCGACTTTTGACCGAAAAGTCGATTTTAGTCAAAATAGTCAAATTTTGACCTTAAAGACCAAGTATTGACCCAATAGGTCGACTTTTGACCAAAAAGATCAACTTTGGTCGAAAATGTTCGATCCTTGACCCGATAGCTAACACATTGACTCGAATAGGTCGACTTTTGACCAAAAATCGACTTTGGTCAAAATGGTCGATCCTTGACCTGATGACCGACTCATTAACCCAATGGATCGACTTTTGACCAAAAATTGATTTTGGTCAAAATGATTAATTTTTGACTCTAATGACCAGCCTCATTAACCCAATAGATTGACTTTTGACCAAAAGTCGAATTTGGTCAAAATGATCGATTTACGACACAAAGACAGTATGTCGACTTTGGTCGAATATGGTCGATCCTTGATCCGATGACCAGCGCATTGACCTGATTTGTCAAATTTTGACTAAAAAGTCAACTTTGGTCAAAATGGTTAATCTTTGACTCGAAGCCGACCCATTGACCCAATAGGTCGACTTTTGACCAAAAAGTCGATTTTGGTCGAAATTGACAATTTCGACCTAATAACCGCCTCATTGACCTAAATAGATCAACTTTTGACCAAAAAGACAACTTTGGTCAAAATGGTCGATCCTTGACCTGATAACTTGACCCATTGACCCGATAGGTCGACTTTTGACCAAAAAGTCGATTTTCATCGAAATTGTTAATTCTTGACTTTAAGGACAATTATTGACCCGATAAGGTAATTCTCGACCAAAAGTCAACTTTGGTCAAAATGGTCGATCTTTGACCCAATAACTAGACCCATTGACCCTCTGAAATCGACTTTTGACCAAAAAGTTAATTTTCGTCGAAATTGTTAATTTTTGACCTTTTGTACGCACTCATTGACCTAAATAGGTCAACTTTTGACCAAAAAGTTAACTTTGGTCAAAGTGATGAATCATTGACCCAATAGTAATCCATTATCCTAATAGATCGACTTTTGACCAAAAAGTCAATTTTGGTCAAAATAATCGATTTTTGATTTAATGGTCGATTATTTACCCAATAATTGAATCTTTGACGAAAAGTCAACTTTGGTCGAAAATGGATAATCCTTAACCCGATGACAAACCCATTGATCCAATAAATCGACTTTTGACCAAAAAGTCGATTTTAGTCAAAATAGTACAATTTTGACCTAATGACCACCCATTTATCCAATAGATCGACTTTTGACCAAAAAGTCAACTTTGGTCGAAATGGTCGATTTTGACCTAATAACCAACCCATTGACCGAATAGGTTAACTTTAGACCAAAAAGTAATCTTTGGTCAAAATGGTCGATTCTTGACCCGATTACCGACTCAATGACTAAATATGTCGACTTTTGACCAAAATGTCGACTTTGATCAAAATTGTCGATTTGACCCGATGACCACCTGTTGATCCAATGATCGACTTTTAACAAAATATTAATTTTAGTAAAAAATTAATTTTTGACCGATGACGATTATTGACCCGATAAGTCGATCTACGATCGAAAAGTCGACTTTGGTCGAAATGGTTAATCCTTGACCCGATGACTGACCCAATGACTCAGAAGTCGACTTTGGGCCAAAAGTCGACTTTGGTCAAAATGGTTAATCCTTGACCCGATAATGACCCATTGACCGATAGGTCGACTTTTGACCAAAAAGTCGATTTTGGTCAAAATGAGTCGATTTTCGACCTCGATGACCGATTATTGACCCAATAAGTCGATCTATTGACAAAAAATTGACATTTGGTCGAAATGGTAAATCCTTGACCTAATGACTAACCCATTAACTTGAATAGGTCGAATTTTGATGAAAAAATCGACTTTGGCTAAAATGATCGATCCTTGACCTGATGACCAACCCATTGACCTAATAGGTCGACTTTTGACCAAAACTTAGATTTTGGTCGAAAATAGTTAATTTTTGAATTAATGACCGATTATTGACCCAATAAGTCGATCTCTAACCAAAAATTGACTTTGGTCAAAATGAGTCGATCCGTTGACCCGATAATTCGACATTTGACCAAAAGTCGATTTTAGTCAAAATAGTCGATTTTGACCTATGACGCAATTGACCCAATATGTCGACTTTTGACCAAAAAATTAACTTTGGTTAATGTGTTTTACCTGATGACTGACCCATTGACCTGATAGGTCGACTTTTGACCAAAAGCTCATCTTTGATCGAAGTGGTCGATCCTTGACCGATACTGACCTAGATGACCCAATAGGTTAACTTTTGGACAAAAAGTAAATTTTGGTCAAAATAGTCGATTTTTAACCTAATCACCAATTATTGACCGATGAAATTGTAATTTCTGACCAAAAAGTCAAATTTGGTCGAAATGGTCGATCCTTGACCTAATGACCAGACCCATTGACCTGATAGATCGACTTTTGACTAAAAAGTCGACTTTGGTCAAAATGATCGATCCTTGACCCGATGACCAACCCATTGATTCAATATGTCGACTTTTGACTAAAAAGTCGATTTTGGTCGAAAAAGTCGAATTTTAAATTAATGCACCAATTATTGATACAATAAGTCGATCTTTGACGAAAAGTCGACTTTCGTCAAAATGGATCGATCCTCGACCCAATGACATGACCCGACTAACCGATATGTTAACTTTTGACCAAAAAGTCGATTTTGGTCAAAATGGTCGAATTCTTGACCAATGACCAACTCGATTGACCTAATAGGTCGACTTTTGACCAAAAGTCAACTTTGGTCAAAATGGTCGATTTTTGACCTAATGACCGACCCATTGACCGAATAGGTTAACTTTTGACGAAAAGTAGTCTTTAGTCAAAATGGTCGATTCTTCGACCTGATGACCGACTCCATTGACCGAATATGTCGACTTTTGACCAAAATGTCAACTTTGATCAAAATAGTCGATTTCGACTCAGATGACCGACTCGTTGATCGAATTGGTCGACTTTTAACAAAATATTAATTTTGGTAAAATAATTAATTCTTGACCCGATGACCGACTTATTGACCCGATAAGTCGACTCTCGATCAAAAAGTCGACTTTGGTCGAAATGGTTAATCCTTGACCGATACTAACTTGATGACCCAAGAGGTCGACTTTGGACGAAAAGTCGACTTTAGTCGAAATGGTTAATCCTTGACCAATGACTGACCCATTGACCCGATGAGTCGACTTTTGACCAAAAAGTCGATTTTGGTCGAAATAGTCGATTTTCGACCTAATGACCGATTATTGACCCAATAAGCCGATCTACGACAAAAAGTCGACATTGGTAGAAATGGTCAATCCTTGACCCAATGACTGACCTATTGACCGATAGGTTGACTTTTGACGAAAAAAATGACTTTGGTCTGAAATGATCGATCCTTGACCTAATGATCAACCCATTGACCTAATAGATCGACTTTTGACCAAAAATTGATTTTGGTCAAAATAGTTAATTTTTGAATTAATGACCAATTATTGACCGATAAGTCGATCTCAACCAAAAGTTAACTTTGGCCAAAATGGTCGATCCTTGACCCGATAGTTCGACATTTGACCAAAAGTCAATTTTGAGTCAAAATAATCGATTTTTGACCTAATGACCACCGATTGACCCAATATAGTCGACTTTTGACCAAAAATCAACTTTAGTCAAAATAGTCGATTTTGACCCGATGACCGACCCATTGACCCGATAGGTCGACCTTGGACCAAAAACTCATCTTTGGTCGAAATGGTCGATTTTCGACGACAATGCCAGCCCTATTGACCAAATAGGTCAACTTTTGACCAAAATGTCGACTTTGGTCGAAAAGGTCGATTCCGACCGATAGCCATCGATTGACCTAATGAGATAACTTTTGACCGAAAATTCGATTTTGGTCGAAAATGGTCGATTTTTAACCTAATGACATGATTATTAACCCGATAAGTTGATCTCTGACAAAAAATTAACTTTGGTCGAAAATGGTCAATCCTTGACCTGATTGATCAATCATTGACCGAATAGATCAACTTTTGACCAAAAGTCGACTTTGGTCAAAATGGTCGATCTCTGACCAAATGAACACCCGTTGTCACGATAGGTGAACTTTTGACCAAAAATTCAATTTTGCCGAAATAGGTCAACATTTGAACAAAAAATCATCTTTGGTCGAAATAGTCGATTATTGACCAATGGCCTGCCCATTGACCAATGAGTTAACTTTTGACCAAAAAATCGATTTTGGTCAAAATAGTCGATATTTGACCTAATGACCAATTATTAACTCAATAAGTCAATCTCACGACCAAAAAGTCGACTTTGGTCGAAATGGTCGATCCTTGACCTAATGACGAGCCCATTGACCCGATAGGTCGACTTTTGACTGAAAAGTCAAGTTTTGGATCAAAATGAGTCGATTTTTGACCCAATGAGCAACCCATTGACCCGATAGGTCGACCTTTTGACCAAAAGTCGATTTTGGACAAAATGGTCGATCCTTGACACAATGACCGATCTGTAGACCCAATAGGTCGACTTTTGACCAAAATAGTTAATTTTTGAACATAATGACCGATTATTGACCCATTAACTCGATCTCGACCATAAAGTCAACTTTGGTCAAAATGGTCGATCCTTGACCTATGACCGACCCATTGACCCGATAGATCGACTTTTGACCAAAAGTGAGCTTTAGATCAAAATAGTAAATCTTGACACAATGACCGACCCATTGACACAATAGGTTGACTTTTGACGAAAAGTTAATTTTGGTCGATATAGTCGATTTTTAACTAATGTCGATCATTGACTCGATATGTCGTCTTTTGACCAAAAAGTCAACTTTGGTCGAAATGGTCGATTTCGACACAATGACCACCCCATTGACCCAATAGGTCGACTTTTGACCAAAAATTCGATTTTGGTCGAAATAGTTGATTTTTGACGTAATGACTAATTATTGACCAAATAAGTCGATCTCTGACCAAAAAGTCGACTTTGGTCGAAATGGTCGATCCTTAACCTAATGACCGACCCATTGACCCAATAGATTGACTTTTGACTAAAAATCTCATTATGGTCGATAATGAATCGATCTTTGACCCGATATGACCGATAGATCGACTTTTGACCGAAAAGTCAACTTTGGTCGAAAATGGTCGATTTTTGACATAATGATCAACTCATTGACCCAATAGGTCAACTTTTAACCAAAAGTCGATTTTGGTCAAAATAATCAATTTTTGACCTAATGACGCTTATTAACTGAAATAGATCGACTTTTTACCAAAAGATCAACTTTGATCAAAATGGTCGATTCTATGACCCAATGATCGACATTGACCCAGATAGTTGACTTTTGACAAAAAGTCAATTTTGAGTTGAAATAGTCAATTTTGACCTAATGACCATTATTGACCCAATAGGTCAATCTCTGACCAAAAGTCAACTTTGGTCAAAATGATCAATCCTTGACTGACATGACTAACCCATTGACGAAATATGATCGACTTATGACCAATAAGTCGACTTTAGTCAAAATGATCGAACCTTGACGATAGTGACCTGACCATTGACCTAATAGGTTAACTTTTGACCAAAAAGTCAATTTTGGTCAAAATAATCGATTTTGAACTAATGACCAATTATTGACCCGATAAGTCAATCTTTGACCAAAAATCAACTTTGGTCAAAATAGTCGATCCTTGACCTGATGACAAACTCCATTGACCCAATAGGTCGACTTTTGACAAAAAAGTGAATTTTGGTCAAAATAGTCGATTTTTGACCCGATAATCCGATCATTGACCGATAGATCAACTTTTGACCAAAAATCGACTTTGGTTAAAATTGTCATTTTATGACCATTGACGATATCTTGTTTTGACAAAATGTAATCTTTAGTCTTAGCTCGATTACTGACTCATTGACCGATAAGTTGACTTTTGACCAAAAGTCAACTTTGGTCAAAATGATCGATTTCGACTCGATGACATGTGATACGACTTTGGTGAATATGCTCGATCTTGATCGATGACCAATATGACTGATTTGTCGAATTTTGACTAAAAAGTCAACTTTAGTCAAAATGGTTAATCCTTGACCAATGACTGACACTATTGACCCAATAGGTCGACTTTTGACAAAAAGTCAATTTTGTTGAAAATGGTGAATTTCGACTTAATAACCGACTCATTGATCAAATAGATCGAACTTTTGACCAAAAAGACAACTTTGCTCAAAATGGTCGATCCTTGACCCAATAACCAACCCATTGACCCAATAGGTCATTTTACCGAAAAGTCGATTTTCATCGAAATTGTTAATTGTTGACGAAAGGACAATTATTGACCTGATAAGGTAATTTACGACCAAAAAGTCAACTTTGGTCAAAATGGTCGATCTTTGACCCAAAAACCAGACCTATTGACCCACTAAAGTCGACTTTTGACCAAAAAGTTAATTTTGCTCGAATTGTTAATTTTCGACTATTGACGCACTCATTGACCTAAATAGATCGACTTTTGACAAAATGTTAACTTTGGTCGAAGTGATGAATCCTTGACCGATGACTAATCCATTATCCTAATAGATCGACTTTTTGGCCGAAAAGTCGATTTGGTCAAAATAATCGATTTTTGATTTAATGATCGATTATTGACCTGATAAGTCGATCTTTGACCAAAAATCAGACTTTGGTCGAAAATGAATCGATCCATCTCGATAACCAACCCATTGATCCAATAAATCAACTTTTGATAAAAAAGTCGATTTTAGTCAAAATAGTCGATTTTGACCTAATGACCACCCATTGACCCAATAGAGTTGACTTTTGACCAAAAAGTTGACTTTGGTCGAAATGGTCGATTTTGACCTAATAACCAGACTCATTGACTCGATAGGTCGACCTTTTGACCAAAAAGTCATCTTTGGTAAAAATGGTCGATTCGACCCAATGACCGACTCATTGACCCGATAGGTCAACTTTTGACCAAAAGTCGACTTTGGTCGAAATGGTCGATTTCGACCTAATGACCACCTGTTGACCCGATAGGTTAACTTTTGACAAAAAATTTAATTTTGGTCGAAATAGTCGATTTTTGACCTAATGACCGATAATTGAACCAATAAGTCGATCTCTGACCAAAAAGTCGACTTTGGTCGAAATGGTCGATCCTTGACTCGATGACCGAACCCATTGACCCGAAAGATCGACTTTTGACCAAAAAATCGACTTTGGTCGAAATAATAAATCCTTGACCTAATGACCAACTCATTGACCTAATAGGTTAACTTTTGACCAAAAAGTCGATTTTGGTTAAAATAGTCGAATTTTGAATTAAATGACCAGATTATTGACCCGATAAGTTTATCGACTTCTGACCAAAAAGTCGACTTTGGTGAAAATGGTCGATCCTTGACCCGATGGCGAACCCATTGACCCAATAGGTCGACTTTTGACCAAAAGTTAATTTTGGTCAAAATAATCGATTTTGACCTAATGAACACCCATTGACCCGATAGGTCGACTTTTGACCAAAAGTCGATCTTTGGTCAAAATAGTCGATTTTTGATCGATAACTGACCCATTAACCTGATAGATCGACTTTTGACCAAAAAGTCATACTTTGGTCAAAATGGTCGATTTCTAACTAAATGACCACTCCGTTCACCGAATAGGTCAACTTTTGACCAAAAGTCAATTTTGATCAAAATAGTCGACTTTTTGACAATGACCGATTGATTGACCCGATAAGTCGATTTACGACTAAAAAGTCGGACTTTGGTCGAAATGGTCGATCCTTGACACAATGAATAACCCATTGACCCAATAGGTTGACTTTTGACCAAAAAGTCAATTTTGGTCAAAATAGTAAATTTTGACCTAATGACCGATTATTAACCGATAAGTCGATCTCTGACCAAAAAGTCGACTTTGGTCGAAATGAGTCGATCCTTGACCCGATAGGTCAACTTTTGACAAAAAATTCAACTTTAGTCGAAATGACTGATCCTTGACTCAATGACCAGCCCATTGATCTAATAGATAAACTTTTGACTAAAAAGTCGATTTTGGTCAAAATAGTCGATTTTGAATTAATGACCAATTATTGACCCGATATGTCGATCTCTGACAAAAAGTCGAACTTTGGTTAAAATGGTCGATCTTGACTGAATGACAGCCAGTAACCCGATAGGTCGACTTTTGACCAAAAAGTCAATTTTGGTCGAAATAGTTAATTTTTGACATAATGACCACCCATTGACCACGATAGGTCGGCTTTTGACCAAAAATTGACTTTGGTGAAATGGTCGATTTTTAACCCGATGACTGACCCTTTGACCCAATAGATCGACTTTTGACCAAAAAGTCGATTTTGGTCAAAATAGTCAATTCTATGTGACCAAATAAGTCGACTTTTGACAAAAATGTCGACTTTGGTGAAAATGATCAATCTTCGACACGATGACTGACCGTTGACCCGATAGAGTCGACTTTTGACCAAAAACTCGACTTTATATCAAAATAGTCAATTCTTGACCTAATGACCGACTCATTGACCCGAATAAGTCAACTTTTGACCAAAAAGATCGACTTTGGTCGAAATGGTCGATTCTTGACCATATGACCTGACCGATAGGTCGACTTTTGACCAAAAAGTCAATTTTGGTCAAAATAGTCGATTTTTGACCTAATGATCAATTATTGACTAGATAAATCGACTTTATGACAAAAATTCAACTTTGGTCAAAATGGTCAATTCTTGACCCAATGACTAACTCATTGACCCAATAAGTCAACTTTTGACCGAAAAGTCAACTTTGGTCGAAAATGATCGATCATTGACCTGATGACGACCATTGACCCGATAGGTCAACTTTTGACCAAAAAGTCAATTTTGGTCGAAATAGTCGATTTTTGACATTAATGACGATTATTGACCCAATAAGTCGATCTCTGACCAAAAGTCGACTTTGGTCAAAATGGTCGATCCTTGACCTGATGATGAACCCATTGACCCGATAGATTCGACTTTTGATAAAAAGTTTAATTTTGGTCAAAATAGTCAATTTTTGACTTAATGACCACTCATTGACCCAATAGATCAACTTTTGACCAAAAAGTCGACTTTGGTCAAAATGGTCGATTTTTGACCCAATGACCGACCCATTGACCCAATAGTATCGACTTTTGACCGAAAAGTCATCTTTGGTCAAAATGGTTAATTCTTGACCACGATTGCCAGCTCATTGACCAAATAGATTGACTTTTGACCAAAAAGTCAACTTTGGTCAAAATGGTCGATTTCGACCCAATGACCACATCGGTTGACCTAATAGGTTAACTTTTGACAAAAAATTCAATTTTGAGTCGAAATAGTCGATTTTGACTATAATGACCAATTATTGACCCGATAAGTCGATCTCGACCAAAAGTCGACTTTGGTCGAAATGGTCAATCCTTGACCCAATGACCAACCCATTGACCTAATAGATCGACTTTTGACCAAAAAGTCGAATTTTGTCGAAAATGGTCGATCCTTGACCGAATGACCGACCCATTGACCCGATAGGTCGACTTTTGACCAAAAAGTCGATTTTGGTCGAAATAGTCGATTTTTGACCTAATGACCGATTATTGACTCAATAGAGTCGATCTTTGACCCAAAAGTCGACTTTGGTCGAAATGGTCGATTCTTGACCCGATGACCGACCTCATTGACCGATTGGTCGACTTTTGACCAAAAGTCGACTTTGGTCGAAATGAGTCGATTCTTGAACCAATGACTAGCTCATTGACCTGATAGATCGACTTTTAACCAAAAAGTCAACTTTGGTCGAAATAGTCGATTTTTGAACTAATAAGACAACCTATTGACCCAATAAGTTAATCTTTGACTAAAATTCAACTTTAGTCGAAATCGTCGATCCTTTGACCTGAATGACGAACTTATTGACTCGATAAGTCGACATTTTGACCAAAAGTCAATTTTGGTCAAAATGGTCGATTTTTGATCTAATGATCACTTATTGACCCGATAAGTCGACTTTTGACCAAAAAGTCGACTTTGGTCAAAATGGTCGATTTTTGACCTGATGACTGACCCATTGACCTAATAGGTCGACTTTTGACCAAAAAGTCATCTTTGGTCGAAATGGTCGATTCTTGACCTAATTACCGACTCATTGACCAAATAGATCAACTTTTGACCAAAAAGTCAACTTTGGTCGAAATGGTCGATTTTGACCCGTTATGACAACCTATTGACCCAATGGGTTAGACTTTTGACCAAAAATTCAATTTTGGTCGAAATAGTTCGATTTTTGACCTAATGACCGACTCGTTGACCCGATAAGTCGACTTTTGACGAAAAAGTCAACTTTGGTCAAAATGATCAATTCTTGACCTAATGATGAGCTCATTGACCCGATAGAGTCAACTTTTGACCAAAAAATCGATTTTGGTTAAAATAGTCGATTTTGACTTGATGACCGACACGTTGACCCAATAGATCAACTTTTGACCAAAAAGTCGACTTTGGTCGAAATGGTCGATTTTTGACCAATGACTGACCCATTGACCTGATAGGTCAACTTTTGACCAAAAAGTCGATCTTTGGTCAAAATGGTCGATTCTTGACCTAATTACGAACTCATTGACCAGAATAATCGACTTTTGACCAAAAAGTCGACTTTGGTCGAAATGGTCGATTTTGACCATAATGACCACTCGTTGACCTAATAGGTTAACTTTTGACGAAAAATTCGACTTTTGGTCAAAATAGTCGATTTTTAACCTAATGACGATTATTGACCCGATAAGTCGATCTCGATCCAAAAAGTCGACTTTTGATCAAAATGGTCGATTCTTGACGATGATAAACCTATTGACCCAATATGTCGACTTTTGACCAAAAAGTCAATTTTGGTCAAAATAGATCGATTTTTGACTTAATGACCACCCATTGACCATATAGGTCGACTTTTGACCAAAAAGTCGATCTTTGATCGAAATTGATCGATTCTTGACCCAATTACTGACTCATTGACGAAATAGATCGAATCTTTAACTCAAATAGATCAACTTTGGTCAAAATGGTCAATTTCGACCCGATGATACTCAGTTGACCTAATAGGTTAACTTTTGACTAAAAAGTTGATTTTGGATCGAAATAATCGATTTTTGACCTAATGACCATATTATTGACCTGATAAGTCGATCTTTTGACTAAAAATTCGACTTTGGTCGAAATGGTTAATCCTTGACTGATATGACATTCATTGACCCAATAGGTCGACTTTTGACTCAAAAGTCGATTTTGGTCAAAATAGATCGATCTTTGACGCTAATGAACCCATTGACCCAATAAGTCGACTTTTGACCAAAAAGTCGACTTTGAGTCGAAATAGTCGAATTTTGACCCAATGACGACCTACTGACCTATAGATCAAATTTAGTGAACAAAAGTCTATCTTTGGTCAAAATGGTCGATTCTTGACCCCGATTTCGAACTCATTGTACCCAAATAAGTCGACTTTTGACCAAAAAGTCAACTTTGGTCGAAATGGTCGATCTTTGACCGATAATGACGACCCATTGACCCGATAGGTTGATCTTTTGACCAAAAATTCGATTTTGGTCGAAATAGACAATTTTTGACCTAATGACCGATTTATTGACCCAATAAGTCGATTCAGTCGACAAGCGACTTTGTCGAAATGATCGATCCTTAACCCGATAATGAGCACCATTGACCCGATAGATCAGACTTTTAACTAAAATGTCGATTTTGGTCAAAATAGTCAATTTTTGACTTAATGACCGACCCATTGACCCAATAATGTCGACTTTTGACCAAAAGTCGACTTTGGTCAAAATGATTGATTTTTGACCATAATGACAACCCATTGACCCGATAGATCGACTTTTGACCAAAAAGCTCGACTTTGGTCAAAATGGTCGATTCTTGACCCCAATTATGAACTCATTGACCTAAATATGTTAACTTTTGACGAAAAAGTCGATTTTGGTCGAAAATAGTCGATTTTGAACTAATGACCGTATTGACCCAAATGGGTGAACTTTTGACCAAAAATCGATTTTGGTCAAAATGGTCGATTTTTGACCTAATGACCAATCATTGACCTAATAGATCGACTTTTGATCAAAAAGTTAACTTTGGTCAAAATGGTCGATCCTTGACCTGATGATACAACCCATTGACCCAATATGTCGACTTTTGACCAAAAAGTAACTTTTAGTCGAAATAGATCAATTTTTGACCTAATGACTACCCATTGACCATGATAGGTCGACTTTTGACAAAAAGTCAATCTTTGATCAAAATGGTCGATTCTTGACCCGATACCAACTCATTGACAAAATAGATCGAATCTTTGACGAAAAAGTCGACTTTGGTCGAAATGGTCGATTTCTGACCCAATGACCACCTATTGACCCGATGGGTCGACTTTTGACTAAAAAATTCAACTTTGGTCAAAATAATCAATATTTTACCTAATGACCATTTATTGACCCGATATGTGAATCTCTAACTAAAAGTCGACTTTGGTCGAAATAGTCGATCCTTGACCAAATTGACGAACCATTGACCGAATATGTCGACATTTTGACCAGAAGTCAATTTTGATCGAAATGGTCAATCCTTGACCCAATGACCACCATTGACCCAATAGGTCGACTTTTGACCAAAAAGTTAATTTTGGTCGAAAATAGTTAATTTTGACTAGTGGCGATTATTGACCCAGTAAGTCGATCTCTGACCAAAAAGTCGACTTTGGTCAAAATGGTCGATCTTGACTAATGACCCCAATTAGCCAACCCATTGACCTCGATAGGTTCAACATTTGACCATAAAGTCAATTTTGGTGAAAATAGTAAATTTTTGACCTGATGACCCACCCAGCTATGACTTTTGACCAAAAGTTAACTTTGGTCGAAAGTGTCTTGACCCAATGACCGACCCATTGACCCAATAGGTCGACTTTTGACCGAAAAGTCGATCTTTGGTCAAAATGGTCGATTCTTGACCAATGACTCATTGATCGAACGATCGACTTTTGACCAAAAGTCGACTTTGGTCAAAATGGTCGAATCTTCGACCCGATGACCAGCCCCGTTGACTCAATGGGTTAACTTTTGACTAAAAATTCAATTTTGGTCAAAATAGTCGATTTTTGACCTAATGACCGATTATTGACCCGATAAGTCGATCTCGACCAAAAGTTAACTTTGGTCGAAATGGTCGATCCTTGACCCGATAACGCAGCCCATTGACCCGAATAAGTCGACTTTTGACGAAAAAGTCGATTTTGGTCGAAATGGTCGATTTTTGACCTAATGACCTACCAATTAGACTGAATAGGTCAACTTTTGACGAAAAGTCAACTTTGGTCGAAATGGTCATATTTTGACCCAATGACCAACCTATTGACCCAGATAGATCAACTTTTGACCAAAAGTCATCTTTGGTCAAAATGGTCGATTCTTGACCCAATTACCAACACATTGACCAAATAGGTCAACTTTTGAACAAAATGTTAACTTTGGTCGAAATGGTCGATTTCGACCCAATGATAACTCAGTTGAATCGATAGGTTAACTTTTGACCAAAAATTCAATTTTGATCAAAATAGTCGATTTTTGACCTAATGACCAATCCATTGACTCAATAAGTCGATCTTGGACCAAAAGTCGACTTTAGTCAAAATGGTCGATCTTTGACTGAACTCATTGACCGAATAGGTCGACTTTTGACGAAAAGTGACTTTGTTCGAAAATGGTCGAATCTCGACCCGATGACCGACCCGATGACCCGATAGGTCATCTTTTGACCAAAAAGTCAATTTTGGTCAAAATAGTCGATTTTGACCTAATGATCACCCATTGACCCGATAGGTCGACTTTTGACCAAAAATTGACTTTGGTCGAAATGGTCAATTTTTGACCGATGACGAACCCATTGACCTGATAGGTCGACTTTTGACCGAAAAGTCATCTTTGGTCAAAATGGTCAATTGTTGACCCAATTAGCAACTCATTGACCAAATAGGTCAACTTTTGACCAAAAAGTCAACTTTGGTCAAAATGGTCAATTTTGACCCGATGACTGACCCATTGACCCAATAAGTCGACTTTTGACAAAAAAGTCAACTTTGGTCGAAAATGGTCGATTCTTGACGCAATTACTGAATCATTGATCAAATATGTCGACTTTTGACCAAAAAGTAAACTTTGGTCAAAATGGTAAATTTCGACCCATTGACGCACCGATTGACCGATAGGTCGACTTTTGACCAAAAATGTCAATTTTGGTCGAAATAGTCGATTTTGACCCAATGACTGATTATTGACACAATAAGTCAATCTTTGACCAAAATATCGACTTTGGTCAAAATGGTCAATCCTTGACCCGATGACGCAGCCCATTGACCCGATAGGTCGACTTTTGACAAAAAGTCGACTTTGGTCGAAATAGTCGATTCTTGACCCGATGACCGGCCATTGACTCGATAGGTCGACTTTTGACTAAAAAATCGATTTTGATCGAAATGGTCGATTTGACTATGACCCAATTGAGCCGATAGTGACTATGACCAAAAAGTTGACTTTGGTTAAAATGGTCGATCCTTGACCTAGATCGATCAACCCATTGACCCAGATAAGTCGACTTTTGACCGAAAAGTCGACTTTGGTGAAAATGGTCGATCTTTGACTCGATGATCCGACCCATTGACACCAATAGAGTCGACTTTTGACCAAAAATCAATTTTGGTCAAAATAGTTAATTTTTTACTTAATGACCGATTATTGACCCGATAAGTCGAATCTTTGACCAAAAAGTCAACTTTGGTCAACATGGTCAATCCTTGACTAATGATCGAACCCATTGACTCGATAGATTGACTTTTGATCAAAAAGTCGATTTTAGTCAAAATAGTCGATTTTTGACCTAATGACCACCCATTGACCCAATATAGTCGACTTTTGACCAAAAGTCAACTTTGGTCAAAATGGTCGATTTTTGACCATGAATCATTGATCGAATAGGTCGACTTTGATCCGAATAGGTCGACTTTTGACCAAAATGGTCGATTTTGACCAATGACCACCCGTTGACCTAATGGGTTAACTTTTGACAAAAAGTCGATTTTGATCAAAATTGTCGATTCTTGACTAATGACCGACTCATTGACCCAATAAGTCGACTTTTGACCAAAAAGTCATCTTTGGTCGAAATGGTCGATCCTTGACCCGATGACAGACCCATTGACCTAATAGGTCAACTTTTGACCAAAAGTCGATTTTGGTCAAAATGGTCGATTTCTGACCTAATGACCGCCATTGACCCGATAGGTCGACTTTTGACAAAAATTAGACTTTGGTCGAAATGGTCAATTTTTGACCCGATGACTGACCCATTGACCTGATAAGATCGAATTTTGACCAAAAGTCAGCTTTGGTCAAAATGGTCGATTCTTGACCCGATGACCACCCATTGACCCAAATAGGTCGAACTTTTGACCAAAAAGTCGACTTTGGTCAAAATGGTCGATCTTGACCCGATGACCAGCCTATTGACCTGATAGGTCGACTTTTGACCAAAAGTCAATTTTGGTCGAAATAGTCAATTTTGACCTAATGATCGATTATTGACCCGATAAATCGATCTCTGACCAAAATGTGACTTTGGTCGAAAATGGTCGATCCTTGACCGTGATGACACCGATGAATAGGTCGACTTTTGACCAAAAGTCAACTTTAGTCAAAATAGTCGATCCTTGACCTAATGACCAGCCATTGACCCAATTGAGTCAACTTTTGACCAAAAAGTCAATTTTAGTCAAAATGGTCAATTTTTTAACCTTGATGATGATTCCTTAATTAATCGTTATTGACTCAAATATAATCGAATCTTTGACCAAAAAGTCGATCTTTGGTCAAAATGGTCGATTCTTGACCCGATGACTCGGCTCATTGACCTAATGAGTCGATCATTTGACCAAAAGTCGATCTTTGGTCGAAAATAGTCGATTTTGACTCTAATGACCACCATTGACTCGATAAGTCGACTTTTGACGAAAAATCAACTTTGGTCGAAATGGTCGATCTTTGACCATGATGACCGATCATTGACCCGATAGATCGACTTTTGACAAAAAGTCGACTTTGGTCGAAATGTGTCGATTCTTGACCTAATGACCAGCTCATTGACCGAATAGGTCAACTTTTGACCAAAAAGTCGACTTTGGTCGAAATGGTCGATTCTTGACCCGATGACTGCCCATTGTGACCCGATAAGTCGACTTTTGACTAAAAAGTCAATTTTGGTCGAAATAGATCGATGTCTTGACCAAAAAGTCACTTTGGTCAAATGGTGATTTGACCCGATAATACGTGACCGATGGTTAACTTTTGACCAAAAATTCGATTTTGGTCGAAATAGTCAATTTTTGACATAATGACCGACTTATTGACCCGATAAGTCAATCTCGACCAAAAGTCGACTTTGGTCAAAATGGTCGATCCTTGACTAATGACGACCATTGACCTGATAGGTCGACTTTTGACAAAAAGTCGACTTTGGTTAAAATAGTCGATTCTTGACTCGATGACCGACCCATTGACCGATAGGTCGACTTTTGACCAAAAAGTCGACTTTGGTCGAAATGATCGATCCTTGACCGATGACAATACCCATTGACCCAATAGGTCGACTTTTGACAAAAAGTCAATTTTGGTGAAATAGTCGATTTTTGACCTAATGACCGATTATTGACCCGATAAGTCGATCTCTGACCAAAAAGTCGACTTTGGTCGAAATGGATCGATCCTTGACCAATGACCGACCCATTGACTCGATAGGTCGACTTTTGACCAAAAGTCAACTTTGGTCGAAATGGTCGATCCTTGACCCGATGACCGACCCATTGACCCAATAGGTCAACTTTTGACCAAAAAGTTAATTTTGAGTCGAAATGGTCAATTTTTGACTAATGACACTATTGACCCAATAGGTCGACTTTGACCAAAAAGTCGACTTTGATTCAAAATGGTCAATCTTGACCATATGACCTATGATTGAATAGGTCAACTTTTAACAAAAAGCTCGACTTTAGTCGAAATAGTCAATTTTTGACCAAATGACCCATTAGACCCAATAGATTGACTTTTGACCAAAAGTTGACTTTGGTAAAATAGTCGATGATTGACCCATGACAGATCGACTTTTGACAAAAATCGACTTTAGTCAAAATAGTCGATCTTTGACCATGACCAATAGATTAACTTTTGACAAAAAATCGATTTTGGTCAAAATAGTCGATTTTTGACATAATGACCCATTTGACCCAATAAATCGACTTTTGACCAAAAATTAACTTTAGTCAAAATGGTCGATCCTTGACCTAATGACCGACCCATTGACCGAATAGAATCGACTTTTGACCAAAAAGTCGACTTTGGTCAAAATGATCGATCTTGACACGATGACCCGTCATTGGATTAGTCAACTTTTGACCAAAAGTCGACTTTGTCAAAATAGTGATTTTCGACCTAATGACCAATTATTGACCAAATAAGTCAATCTTTGACCAAAAAGTCGACTTTGGTCAAAATGGTCAATCCTTAACCTAATGACCAACCCATTGACCCAATAGGTCGACTTTTGACCAAAAATTCGACTTTGGTCAAAATGGTCGAATTTTGACCCGATAATTGCCACTTGACTAAAAGATTAACTTTTGACCAAATAGTCGATCTTTGAATGTGTAATGACCAATTATTGACCCGAATAAGTCGAATCTTTGACCAAAAATCGACTTTGGTCAAAATGGTCGATTCTTGACCTAATGACCAACCCATTGACCCGATAGATTGACTTTTGACCAAAAATTCGATTTTGGTCGAAAATGATCAATTTTTGACCTAATGACAACTCATTGACCCGATAAGTCGACTTTTGACCAAAAAGTCGACTTTGGTCGAAATGGTCGATTACATTTGACCCATTGACCCGATAGGTCGACTTTTGACAAAGTAACTTTAGTCGAAATGGTCAATCTTGACCGATGACGACTCATTGACCGATAGTTGACTTTTGACCAAAAAGTCAACTTTGGTCGAAATGGTCGATTTTTGACTCGATGATGACCCATTGACCTAATGATAGTCGACTTTTGACCAAAAATTCAACTTTGGTGAAAATGATCAATTTTTGACCTAATGACGAATTATTGACCTGATAAGTCGACTCTTGAACCAAAATGTCGACTTTGGTCGAAATGGTCGATCCTTGACCGATGACAAATCCATTGACCCGAATAAGTCGACTTTTGACCAAAAAGTCGACTTTGGTCAAAATGGTCGATCTTTGACTGATACTGACATGTGACGCAATTAGTTGAACTTTTGACAATAAAGTCGATTTTGGTCGAAATAGTCGATTTTGACCTAATGATCGACCCATTGACCGATAGTTGACTTCTTGACCAAAAAGTCGACTTTGGTCAAAATGGTCGATTTTTGACCTAATGACCAACCATTGACCCGATAGAGTCGACTTTTGACGAAAAAGTCAGCTTTGGTCGAAATGATCGATCGCTTGACCCAATTGACTGAACTCATTGACCAAATAGGTCGACTTTTGACCGAAAAGTCGACTTTGGTCGAAAATGGTCGATTTTTGACCCAATGACCACTCATTGACCCGATAGGTCAGCTTTTGACCAAAAAATTCGAACTTTGGTCAAAATAGTCGATTTTTGACCTAATGACAAATTCATTGACCCGAATAAGTCAATCTCGACCAAAATTGACTTTGACAAAATGGTCGACCCATTGACCAATATGTCGACTTTGACCAAAAGTCGACTTTGGTCGAAATAGTCAAATTCGACCCAATGGCACCTAATTGACCGAATTGACTTTTGACCAAAAGTCAATTTTGGTCGAAATAGTCGATTTTTAACCTAATGACCGATTATTGACTCAATAAGTCGATCTCTGACCAAAAAGTCGACTTTGGTCAAAATGAGTCGATCCTTGACCCGATCAGCCAACCCATTGACCCGATATATGTCGACTTTTGACGAAAAAGTCGACTTTGGTCGAAATGGTCGATCCTTGACCTGATGACCGACCTCATTGACCCAATAGGTCAACTTTTGACCGAAAAATCGATTTTGGTCGAAATGGTCGATTTTTGACCTAATGACCGATCATTGACCTAATAGGTCGATCTTTGACCAAAAGTTGACTTTGGTCGAAATAGTCGATCCTTGACCTAATGACCGACCCATTGACCCAATAGGTCGACTTTTGACCGAAAAGTCGATTTTGGTCGAAATAATCGATTTTTGACACTAATGACTGACTTATTGAACCAATAAGGTCAACTTTTGACCAAAAGTCGACTTTGGTCGAAATGGTCAATTTTTGACCTAATGACCAACCGATTGACCCGATAGGTCGACTTTTGACCAAAAAAGTCATCTTTGGTCAAAATGGTTGATTCTGACCCGATTACTGACCGTTGACTAAATAAGTCGACTTTTGACCAAAAAGTCGACTTTAGTCGAAATGGTCGATTTCGACCCGATGACCACCCGTTGACCTAATGGGTTAACTTTTGACCAAAAATCAATTTTGGTCAAAATAGTCGATCTTTGACTAATTGATCGATTATTGACCGATAAGTCGATCTTCTGACCAAAAAGTCAAGCTTTGGTCGAAATGGTCGATCTTGACTAATGACAAACCCATTGACCCGATAGGTCGACTTTTGACAAAAAGTCGATTTTGGTCAAAATAGTCGATTTTTGACCTAATGACCGACCCATTGACCCGATATATCGACTTTTGACCAAAAGTCGATCTTTGGTCAAAATGGTCGATTCTTGACCGATTACCATCTCATTGACCCGATAAGTCGACTATTGACTAAAAAGTCGACTTTTGTCAAAATAGTCAATTTTTGACCCAATGACCGATTAGACTTATTGATGAACTAAAATAAATTTTGGTCGAAATAATCAATTTTTGACCTCAATGACCGAATTATTGACCTAATAAGTCGATCTCTGACCAAAAAGTCGACTTTGGTCGAAATGGTCGATCCTTGACCCAATGATGCAACTCTTTGACCCAATAGGTCGACTTTTGTCAAAAAGTCGATTTTGATCAAAATTATCGATTTTTGACCAATCACCGACCCGTTGACCGATAGATCGACTTTTGACCAAAAGTCGACTTCGGTCGAAAATGGTCGATTCTTGACCCAATGACCAACTCATTTGACCAAATATAGTCGACTTTTGACCAAAAGTCAACTTTTGATCAAAATGGTCGATTTAACACAATGGGTCGATTTATTGACAAATGAATCGATTTTGAATTAAATAGTCGATTTTATTGAAATGATCAATTATTGACCTAATGAGTCGATCTCGACCAAAAGTCGACTTTAGTCAAAATAGTCAATCCTTGACTCGATAACCCATTGACCCAATAGGTCGACTTTTGACAAAAGTCAGCTGTAGTCAAAATGATCGATCCTTGAACGATGACACTTTGAGCTGAAAGTCGACTTTGGTCGAAAAGTCGATTTTGACTTAATGACCGATTATTGACCCGATAAGTTAATCTCTGACCAAAAGTCGACTTTGGTCAAAATGGTCGATCCTTGACCCAATGACCGACCTTGATTAATAGGTCGACTTTTGACCAAAAAGTCGACTTTGGTCGAAATGGTCAATTCTTGACCCGATGACCAACATAATGACCAATAAGTCGAACTTTTGAACAAAAAGTCGATTTAGTCAAAATAATCGATTTTGACCTGATGACAATTATTGACCCGATAAGTCGATCTCTGACAAAAAGTCGACTTTGGTCAATATGAGTCGATCCTTGACCAATGACCAACCCATTGACTTAATAGGTCAACTTTTGACGAAAAGTCGACTTTGGTCAAAATCGTCAAATACTTAACCTGATAGACGCAACCCATTGACCCAATAGATCGACTTTTGACCAAAAGTTAATTTTGGTCGAAATAGTAGATTTTATACTTAATGACCGACTTATTGACCCAGTAAGTCGACTTTTGACAAAAAGATCAACTTTGGTCAAAATGTTTAATCTATGACCCGATACTGACCCAATGTGATCAATTGACTTTTGACCAAAAAGTCAACTTTGGTCAAAATGGTCAATCCTTGACCCGATGACCAACCCATTGACCGATAGGTCGACTTTTGACCAAAAAGTCAACTTTGGTCGAAATTGTCGATTTTGACAATTACCTCATTGACCATAGGTCAACTTTTGACAAAAAGTCGAATTTGGTGAAATATTCGATTTATGACACAAATATCTTATGCGCTTTGGTGAATATGGTCAATCCTTGATCTGATGACCAGCCATTGACCCGATTTCTCGACTTTTGACTAAAAAGTCAACTTTAGTCAAAATGGTTAATCCTTGACCCAATGACCAACCCATTGACCCAATAGGTCAACTTTTGACCAAAAAGTAAATTTTGGTCAAAATTGTCAATTTTTGACTTAATGACAGTCTCATTGACCTAAATATGTCAACTTTTGACCAAAAAGACAACTTTGGTCAAAATGGTCGATTATTGACCCGATGACCGACCTAATTGACACAATAGAGTCGACTTTTGCCAAAAAGTTAATCTTTGACCTAAAATGACAGACTTATTGACCTGATAGGTCAATTTCGACAAAAGTCGATTTTGGTCGAAATAGTCGATCTTTGACCCGATGACCGACCCATTGACCCGATAAGTCGACTTTTGACCAAAAGTCAATATTTTCGTAAAATGGTCAATCATTTTACCTAATGATTCGCCATCCATTGACCTACAATAGAGTCGACTTTTGACCGAAAATTCAACTTTAGTCGAAATGTCGATTAATCTATTGACCAATGATAGACCCATTATCGAAAAAAGTCGATTTTGGTCGAAATAGTCGATTTGTACATTAATGACCGATTATTGACCCGATAAGTCGATCTTTGACCGAAAAGTCAACTTTAGTCGAAAATGATCGATCCTTGACCCGATAATGAACCCATTGATCCAATAGGTCAACTTTTGACGAAAAGTCGATTTTCGTCAAAATAGTCAATTTTTGACCTAATGACCACCAATTGACTAAATAGGTCGACTTTTGACCAAAAGTCAACTTTGGTCAAAATGGTCGATTTTTGACCCAATGACTAACCCATTGACTCGATAGGTCGACTTTTGACCAAAAAGTCGATCTTTAGTCAAAATGGTCGATCTTGACCAATGACCGACTCATTGACTAAATAAGTCAACTTTTGACCAAAAAGTCGACTTTGGTCAAAATGATCGATTTTCGACCTAATGACCGCCCGTTGACCCGATAGGTTAACTTTTGACCAAAAATATCGATTTTGGTCAAAATAGTCGATTTTTGACCTAATGACCGATTATTGACCCAATAAGTCGATTTCGACCAAAAATCGACTTTGGTCAAAATGGTCGATCATTGACTGATGACCAGACCGATTGACCTAATAGGTTGACTTTTGACCAAAAAGTCGACTTTGGTCAAAATGATCAATCCTTGACCCAATGACCGACCCATTGACCCAATAAGTCGACTTTTGACAAAAAGTTGATTTTGGTCGAAAATAGTCAATTTTGAATTAATGACCAATTATTGACCTAATAAGTTGATCTCGACCAAAAATCGACTTTGGTCGAAATGGTCGATCCTTGACCCAATGACAAACCCATTGACTCAATAGGTCGACTTTTGATCAAAAAGTCGATTTTGGTCAAAATAGTTAATTTTTTGACCAAATGAACACCCATTGACCCGATAGATCGACTTTTGACCAAAAAGTCAACTTTGGTTAAAATGAGTCGATTTTTGACCGATGACTGACACATTGACCCAATAGGTCAACTTTTGACCAAAAAGATCGATATTTGGTCGAAATGGTCGATTTCTGACCCGATAACTAACTCCATTGACCCGAATAGGTTGACTTTTGACCAAAAATTCGATTTTGGTCAAAATAGTCGATTTTTGACCTAATCACCAATTATTGACCTAATAAGTCCATTTCTGACCAAAAAGTAAACTTTGGTCAAAATTGTCAATCCTTGACCCAATGACATAACCTATTGACCAAATAGGTGAACTTTTGACCAAAAAGTTAATTTTGGTCAAAATAATTGATTTTTGACCTAATGACCGATTATTGACACCAATAAGATCGATCTTCGACCAAAAAGTCGACTTTGATCAAAATGGTCGATTCTTGACACGATGACCGACCCATTGACCAATAGGTCGACTTTTGACCAAAAGTCAACTTTGGTCGAAATGATTAATCCTTGACCTAATGACGACCCGTTGACACAATGAGTCGACTTTTGACAAAAAGTCGATATTTGTTGAAATAGTCGATTTTGAACTATAACAGATTATTGATCGATAAGTCGATCTCTGACCAAAAGTCGAACTTTGGTCAAAATGGTCGATCGTTGACCGATGACACTCATTGACTCCATAAGTCGACTTTTGACCAAAAAGTCAATTTTGGTCAAAATAGTTAATTTTTGACATAATGACACCCATTGACCCTAGAGGTCAACTTTTAACAAAAAGTCGACTTTGGTCGAAATGGTCGATTTTTGACCCGATGACGACCCATTGACCCAATAGGTCGACTTTTGACCAAAAATTCATCTTTGGTCGAAATGGTCGATTCTTGACGAAATTACCGACTCATTGACCGAATAAGTCAACTTTTGAGCAAAAAGTCAACTTTGGTGAAAATGGTCGATTTCGACCCGATGACCACCCAGTTGACCCAATAGGTTAACTTTTGACCAGAAAGTCGATTTTGGTCTAAAATAGTCGATTTTGACCGAATGACCGATTATTGACCCG
Organism: Papilionanthe hookeriana x Papilionanthe teres; assembly: GCA_022702705.1. Lineage (NCBI taxonomy): Eukaryota > Viridiplantae > Streptophyta > Magnoliopsida > Asparagales > Orchidaceae > Papilionanthe > Papilionanthe hookeriana x Papilionanthe teres. The sequence goes on from JAKZJZ010000219.1 coordinate 36,697, forward strand.
ATAAGTCGATTTCTTGACAAAAAGTCGAATTTGGTCGAAATGGTCGATCCTTGACACAATGACATGACCATTGACCCGATATGTCGGCTTTTGACCAAAAGTAAATTTTGGTCGAAATAGTCGATTTTTGACCTAATGATCGATTATTGACCTCGATAAGTCGATCTATGACCAAAAATTGACTTTGGTGAAAATGGTCGATCCTTGACCCAATGACCCGACCCATTGACCCGATAGGTCGACTTTTGACCAAAAGTCGACTTTGATTGAAAATGATCGATTCTTGACCGATCACCGCCCATTGACCAATAGGTCGACTTTTGACCAAAAAGTCGATTTTGGTCAAAATAGTCGATCTTTAACGTAATGACCGATTATTGACAAAATAAGTCGATCTCTTGACCAAAAGTCGACTTTGGTCGAAATGGTCGATCCTGATCAATGACAGCCGATTGACCCAATAGGTCGACTTTTGACCAAATAGGTCGACTTTTGACGAGTCGATTTAGTCAAAATGGTCGATTTTGACCAAATGAACACCCATTAACTCGATAGGTCGACTTTTGTACAAAAAGTCGACTTTGGTCAGAAATAGTCGATTTTTGACCTAATGACCCAATTGACCCAATGAGTCGACTTTTGACCGAAAAGCATACTTTAGTCAAAATGGTCGATCCTTCGACTCGATGACCAATCCGTTGACCGAATAGGTCAATTTTTGACCTAATGACCAGATTGATTGATCCAATAAGTCGATTTCTGACGAAAAGTCGACTTTGGTCAAAATGGTTAATCCTTAACACGATGACGTAACTCATTGACCCGATAGAGTCGACTTTTGACCAAAAATTCAACTTTTGCTCGAAATATTCGATTTTTGACCTAATGACCAACTTATTGACCGATAAGTCGATCTCTGACCAAAAAGTAACTTTGAGTCAAAATGATCGATCCTTGGCTTGATATCGACTCATTGACCGATAAGATTCGACTTTTGACCAAAAGTCAACTTTGGTCAAAATGATCGATCCTTGACTTGATGACCAACCCATTGACCTAATAGATTGACTTTTGACTAAAAAATCGAATTTTGGTCGAAAATAGTCGATTTTGACACTAATGACCGACTCATTGACTCGATAAGTCGACTTTCGACCAAAAAGTGAACTTTGGTCAAAATGGTCGATTCTTGACCCGATGATGAACCATTGACCTAATGGGTCGACTTTTGACGAAAAAATCAATTTTGGTTAAATAGTTAATTTTTGACATAATGACCACCATTGACCCAATGAGTTGACTTTTGACCAAAAAGTCGACTTTGGTCGAAATGGTCGATTCTTGACCCGATGACCGACCCATTAGACCAATAGGTTAACTTTTGACCAAAAACTCATCTTTGGTCGAAATGGTCGATTCTTGACCCAATGACCGACATAGTGACCGAATAAGTCGACTTTTGACAAAAAGTCGACTTTGGTCAAAATGAATCGATTTCGACCCGATGACCTACTCGTTGACCTGATAAGTCAACTTTTGACCAAAAGTCGATTTTGTGTCAAAATAGTCGATTTTTGACCCTAATGACGACTCATTGACCTGATAAGTCGACTTTTGACCAAAAGTCGACTTTGGTCGAAATGGATCGATCCTTGACCGCAATGACGAAACCTCATTGACCCAATAAGTCGAACTTTTGACTAAAAAGTCAATTTTGGTCAAAATATTCAATTTTTGACCTAATGACCGATTATTGACCCAATAAGTCGATCTATGACCAAAAAATCGACTTTGGTCAAAATGGTCGATTCTTGACCCGATGACTGACCCATTGACCCGATAGGTCAACTTTTGACCAAAAGTTAACTTTGGTGAAAATGATCGATTATTGACACATGACCGACCCATTGACCCAATAGGTCGACTTTTGACCAAAAAGTCGACTTTGGTCGAAATAGTCGATTTTTGAATTGATGACGATCATTGACCTAATAGGTCGATCTACGACCAAAAAGTCGACTTTGGTCGAAATGGTCGATCATTGACCTGATGACCAACTCATTGACCCAATATGTCGACTTTTGATCAAAAATCGATTTTGGTCAAAATAGTCGATTTTTGACCTAATGACCACTCATTGACCCGATAGATCGACTTTTCGACCAAAAAGTCGACTTTGGTCAAAATGGTCGATTTTTGACCCAATGACTAACCCATTGACCCAATAGATCAACTTTTGACCAAAAAGTCATCTTTGGTCAAAATGGTCGATTCTTGACCCAATTACTGACTCATTGACCAAATAGATTGACTTTTGATTAAAAAGTCAACTTTGGTCAAAATGATCAATTTATGATCCGATGACCACCGCGTTGACCCAATAGGTCAACTTTTGACCAAAAAGTCAATTGTCGTAAAAATAGGCAATTTTTGACCTAAAGAGCAATTATTGACCCGATAAGTCGATCTTTGACCAAAAAGTCGACTTTGGTCAAAATAGTCGATCCTTGACTCGATAACCGACCCATTGACCCGATCAAGTCGAATTTTGAGCCAAAATGTCGACTTTTGATCGAAAAGTCGATCCTTGGCCGAATGACCAACGCTCATTGACCCAATAGTCGACTTTTGACCAAAAAGTTAATTTTGGTCAAAATAGTCGATTTTGACTTAATGACCAATTATTGACTAGTAAGTCGATCTCGACCAAAAAGTCGACTTTGGTCAAAATGGTCGATCTTGATCGATGACCGACCCATTGACCCGATAGGTCGACTTTTGACCAAAAAGTCAACTTTGGTCGAAATGATCGATCTTCGACCGATAATGACCACATTGGCACTAATAGGTCACTTTTGACCAAAAAGTCAATTTTGGTCAAAATAGTCGATTTTTGAATTAATGACCAATTATTGACCCAATAAGTCGATCTCTTGACCAAAAAGTCGACTTTGGTCGAAATGGTCGATCTTTGACCCGATGACGAGCTTATTGACCCAATAGGTCGACATTTGACAAAAAGTCAATTTTGGTCAAAATAGTCGATTCTTGACCTAATGACCGACCTATTGACCAAATAGGTCGACTTTTGACCAAAAAGTTAACTTTGGTCAAAATGGTCGATCTTTGACCTAATGACAACCCATTGACCTAATAGTCGACTTTTTGACCAAAAATCGATCTTTGGTCAAAATGGTCGATCTTGACCTAATTGAGCTCATTGACCCAATAGGTCAACTTTTGACCAAAAGTCGACTTTAGTCAAAATGGTCGATCTTTGACCCAATAGCCACCCATTGACCCGATAAGTTAACTTTTGACAAAAAATTGATTTTAGTCGAAATAGTCGATTTTTGACACAATGACCGATTATTGACCCGATAAGTCGATTTCGACCAAAAAGTCAACTTTGGTGAAAATGATCGATCCTTGACACAATCATGAACCCATTGACCCGATAGAGTCGACTTTTGACCAAAAAGTCGATTTTGGTCGAAATAGATCGATTTTTGACTGAATGACCACCCATTGACCCAATATGATCGACTTTTGACCAAAAGTCGACTTTGGTCAAAATGGTCAATTTTGACCCAATGACCGACTCATTGACCCAATAGATCAACTTTTGACCAAAAAGTCATCTTTGGTCAAAATGGTCGAATTCTTGACTCGATTACTGAACTCGTTGACTAAATATATCGACTTTTGACGAAAAAGTCGACTTTGAGTCAAAATGGTCGATTTCTGACACTAATGACCACATCATTGACCCAATAGGTTAACTTTTGACCAAAAAATTCAATTTTGGTCGAAATAGTCGAATTTTTGACTTAATGACCGATTATTGACCCGATAAGTCGATCTCTTGACCAAAAAGTGAACTTTGGTCAAAATGGTCGATCCTTTGACCGAATGATAAACCCATTGACCCAATAGGTCGACTTTTAAGCTAAAAAGTCAATTTTGGTCAAAATAGATCAATTTTTTACCTAATGACCAGCCCATTGACCTATATAGTCGACTTTTGACCAAAAGTCGATCTTTGGTCGAAATGGTCGATTCTTGACCCGATTACCGACTCATTGACCAAATGAATCGACTCTTTGACTAAAAACTCAACTTTGGTCAAAATGGTCGATTTCTGACCCAGTGACCACCTCGTTGACCAATGAGTCAACTTTTGACTAAAAAATTCAATTTTGGCCAAAATAATCGATTTTGACCTAATGACCAATTAATTGACTCATAATGTCGAATCTCTGACCAAAAGTCCACTTTGGTCGAAATGGTCGATCCTTGACCAATGACCAACCCGATTGACCGATTATGTCAACTTTTGACCAAAACAGTCAACTTTGGTCGAAATAGTCGATCTTTGACCAAATGACTAATGCCGATTAGACCGAATAAATCAACTTTTAACGAAAAGTTAGTTTTGGTCTATTGACCAATTATTGACCTAATAGTCAACTATTGCAAAAAGTCGACTTTGGTCGAAATGGTTGATTTCGAACACGATCATGACACCATATGACCCGACGTGAGTCAACTTTTGACCAAAAATTTAATTTTGATTAAAATAATCGATTCTTGACCTAATGATCAAATTATTGACCTGATAAGTTGATCTACGACAAAAAAGTTAACTTTGGTCGAAATGAGTCAATCCTTGACCCAATGACGAACCACATTGACTCAAATAGGCTCGACTTTTGACCAAAAGTCGATTTTGATCAAAATGATCGATTCTTGACCGTAATGACCATCCTAATTGACCAAATAGATTAACTTTTGACTAAAAAGTCGACTTTGGTAAAAATGGTTAATTTCTGACCGAATGACCGAAAAGTTCAACTTTGGTCAAAATAGTCAGATCCTTGACCGATAACTGAACTCATTGACCTAATAAGTCGACTTTTGACGAAAAAGTCAACTTTGGTCGAAATTATCCTTGACATAATAGGACTACTTTTGACCAAAAATTCGATTATTGTCAAAACGATCGATTTTCACCTAATGACCAGCCGTTGACCCAATAAGTTCGACTCTCGACAAAAAAGTTGAGTTTGGTCAAATTGGTCGATTCCTTGACCCGATGACCGACCCGTTGACTTAATAGGTCAACTTTTGACCAAAAATCGACTTTGGTCGAAATGGATCAATTTTTGACCATAATGACCACGAATTGACCCAGTAGGTTAACTTTTGACCAAAAATTAATTTTTGTCGAAATAGTAACGATTTTTGACCATAATGACCGATTATTGACCCGATAAGTCGATCTACGACCGAAAAGTAAACTTTGGTCGAAATGTTCGATTCTTTGACTCAGTAATGACCACATTGACCCAATAAGTCGACTTTTGACCAAAATGTCGACTTTGGTCGAAAATGTTGATCCTTGACCCAATGACGCGACCCATTGACCTAATAGGTCGACTTTTGACCAAAATGTTAATTTTGGTCAAAATTGTCGATTTTGATTTAATGACCGACCCCATTAATCCGAACAAGTTAACTTTTGACCAAAAAGTCGAGTTTAGTCAAAATGGTCAATTTCATGACACGATTGACAAATCCATTAACCCAATAGGTCGACTTTTGACGAAAAGTCGACTTTGGTCAAAATGGTCGATCCTTGACTCGATCACCAACCCGTTGACCCGATAGGTCGACTTTTAACCAAAATTGTCAATTTTGACATAATGACCGATTATTGACCCAATAAGTCGACTCTTGACCAAAAGGTTAACTTTTGGTCGAAACAGTCAATCCTTGACCTCGAAATAGATTGACTTTTGACCGAAAAAGTAAACTATAGTCAAAATAGTCGATCCTTGATGACAATGACGACCTTTAGACACAATAGGTACTCTTTTGACCAAAAAGTTAATTTTGGTAAATATAGTCAATTATTTACCTAATGACCATCCCAATGACCCAATATGTCAAATTTCTGAACCCATTGACAACCCCATTGACACAATGGGTTAACGTTTGACCAAAAATTTAATTTTGGTCAAAATAGTTAATTTTTGACCTAATGACCAAGTATTGACCCAATAAGTCAATCTCTGACCAAAAAGTCAACTTTGGTTAAAATGATCAATCACTGACCCAATGATAAACCCATTGACCCGATAAGTCGACTTTTAACTAAAAAGTCGATTTTGGTCGAATAAGTTGAATTTTGACACATGACTACCATTGACCCGATAGGTCGACTTTTTACTAGAAAGTCGACTTTGGTCAAAATGGACAATTTTTGACCCAATGACCAACCATTGACCCAATAGATCAACTTTTGACCAAATAGTCATCTTAAAATCAAAATGGTCAATTCTTGACCCAATTACGAACTAATTGACCAAATATGTCAACTATTGACGAAAAAGTCAACTCTGGTCAAAATTGTCAATTCTAGACCAATGACAGCCCGTTGACCCAATGGGTCGACATTTGACCAAAAATTTAATTTTGGTCGAAATAATCAATTTTTAACCTTATGACAAAATTTTGACCCGATAAATCGACTTTAGATCAAAATGGTCAATCCGTGACCCGAATGACCGACCCATTGACCCAATAGGTCAACTTTTGACCAAAAAGTCAACTTTGGTCGAAATAGTCGATTATTGACCACGTGACATTGACCCAATAGGTCGACTTTTCGACCAAAAAGTCGATTTTGGTCAAAATAGTCGATCTTTGACTGACGACTAACCATTGATAAATTCGACTTTTGACCAAAAAGTCAATTTTGGTCGAAATAGTCGATTTTGACTCTAATGACCGACCCGATTGACCCGATAAGGTCGACTTTTGACCAAAAAGTCGACTTTGGTCGAAATGGTCGATCTTTGACCCAATGACGAGCCTATTGACCTAGTAGGTTAACTTTTGACAAACAATGCAATTTTGGCCAAACTAGTCAATTTTTGACCTAATGACTAATTATTGACCCAATAAGTCAATGTTCGACCAGAAAGTCAGCTTTGGTCAAAATGGTCAATCCTTGACCCACGATGACTCGACTCGATTGACGCTCGAATAGGTCGACTTTTGACCAACAAGTCGACTTTGGTCGAAATGGTCGATCTTTGACCTACATGATAGGTCGACATTTAACTAAAAATGTTAATTTTGGTTAAAATAGACGATTTATGATCATAATGACCAACTAATTGACCCGATAAGTCAACTTTTACCCAAAATCGATTTTGGTCGAAATAGTCGATTTTTGACCCCAATGACCACCCATTGAACCTAATAGAGTCGACATTTGACCAAAAATTCAACTTTAGTCGAAAATGGTCGATTTTGACCCAATGACTAACCCATAGATACAATAAGTCAACTTTTGACGAAAATGTCGATTTTAATCGAAATAGTCGATTTTTTGTAACCAATGACTGACCCAATTGTACTCCGATAGGTCGACTGTTTGACTAAAAAGTCGATTTTGGTCGAAAATAGTCGATTTTTGACCTGAATGACCAACTCCATTGACCCAATGAGTCAACTTTTAACCAAAAAGTAAACTTTGGTCGAAATGGTCGATCCTTGACCACGATGACCTACCCATTGACCGAATAAGTCGACTTTTTGACAAAAAAGTAAATTTTCGTCAAAATAGTCAAATTTTGACTTAATGACCGACCCGATAGACCTAATAGGTCATCTTTTGACCAAAAAGTAAACTTTGCTTACAATTGTCGATTTCGACCAATAACTAACCCATTGACCCAATAAGTCGACTTTTGACAAAAGACATCTTTGGTCGAAATGGTCGATCTCTTGACCCAATGACCGACCCATTGACTAAATAGGTCGACTTTTGACCAAAAAGTCGATTTTGATCAAAATAGTCGATTTTTGACCTAATGACCATCCATTGACCAAATAGAGTGAACTTCGACCAAAAGTCGACTTTGGTCGAAATGAGTCGATCCTTGACCGAATGACCGACTCATTGAGCCAATAGATCGACTTTTGACCAAAAAGTCAACTTTGGTCGAAATGGTCGAATCATTGACCCAATCACTGACCCATTGACCCGATAGAGTCGACTTTTGACAAAAAGTCGATTTTTGTCAAAATAGTCGATTTTTGACCTAATGACCACTCATTGACCCGATAGGTCGACTTTTGACCAAAAAGTCGATTTTGGTCAAAATGATCGATTTCTAACCTAATGACAACCCATTGACCTAATAGGTCGACTTTTGACTAGGTAAACGAGCTTAGCGAGCTCGTGTTCGACTCGTTCGAAATTAGCTCGGCTCGAAATCGACTCGTGTTCGTTATGACTCGTGAAAGGTGACTTCGTGTTCGGCCAATTAAATATTCGTATTCGACTCGTGTTCGGCTCGTGTGACTCGAAATTGGCTCGTTAAAATTAATTGGATAAAATATGTCGACGCCGGATTTAAACATGGATCAAATGAATGGAAACGAGAAGCATAACCGCGCTACCACACAAGCGAGTTATGATTTAAACTTAAATATGAATATATATAATATATTAATATATAATAATATATATATATAATAAATTATTATATAAATAATTATATGATTATATTTTATTTCGAGCCAAGTCGAAGTTTGAACACGATCGAACAAATAGTTGTTCGTGTTCGGCTCGTTAACATTCGAGCTCAAAATTTGTTCATGTTCGGCTCGTTAGGCTTACGAACAAGCGAACACGAGCTACTTAACGACGAACACGAGCGTCGCGAACATTGACCAAATATGTCGACACTTTTGACCAAAAGTCGACTTTGGTCGAAATGTTCGATCCTTGATCGAAATGATTAACCCATTAACCCTAATAGATCGACTTTTGACCAAAAAGTCGAGTTTGGTCGAAATAATCGATTTTTGACTTAATGACCGATTATTGGCCTAATAAGATCGATCTATGACCAAAAAGTCAACTTTGGTCGAAATGGTCGATCCTTGACCCGATGACCGACCCATATGACCTAATGGTCGACTTTTGACCAAAAAGTTGACTTTGGTCAAAATGGTCGATCCTTGACTCAATGACCAACCCATTAACCTGATACATCAACTTTTGACCAAAAATTTCAATTTTGTTCGAAATAGTCAATTTTTGAACTCTAATGACCAATTATTGATCCAATCAGTTAATCTTTGACCAAAAAGTCGACTTAGGTTAAAATGATCTAATACTTGACCCGATGACTAAGCCATTGACATAATTGGTTAACTTTTGACCAAAAATTCTACTTTGATCGAAATGGTCGATTCTTGACACAATGACCGACCCATTGACCCGATAGGTCGACTTTTGACCGAAAAATCGACTTTTAACATAATGGTCGATCCTTGACCCGATTACTAAACTCATTGATCGAATAAGTTCGACTTTTGACCAAACGATCAACTTTGGTCAAAATGGTCATTCCTTCACCGAATGACCAACCCATTGACCCAAAAAGGTCAACTTTTGACCAAAAAGTCAGTTTGGGTCAAAATAATCAATTTTGACCTAATGACAGTTTATTGACTCAGTAAGTCAATCTTTGACCAAAAAGTCAACTTTGGTCGAAATGGTCGATCCTTGACCCGATGACCCGATAGTTCGACCTCTTGATCGAAAAGTTAACTTTGGTCAAAATGAGTCGATCCTTGACCCGATGACCAACCCATTGACGCAATAGGTCGACTTTTGACAAAAAAGTTAATTTTGGTCGAAATAGTCATTTTTGACTTAATGACCAATTATTGACCCAATAGAATCGAATCTCGACCAAAAAGTCGACTTTGATGTTATAATGGTCGATCCTTGACCCGATGACCGACCCATTAACCGATAGATTGACTTTTGACAAAGCAGATCGACTTTGGTCGAAATGGTCGATTCCTTGACCTGATGACCGACCATTGACCTAATAAATCGACTTTTGACCAAAAAGTCGGTTTTGGTCGAAATAGTCAATTTTTGACCTAATGACTCAATTTTTGACCCGATAAGACAATCTCTCGACCAAAAACTTAATTTTGGTCAAAATGAGTCGATCCTTGACCCATTGACCCGACAATGTCGACTTTGGACAAAAAACTCAACTTTGGTCGAAATGGTTAATCCTTGACCCAATGACCAACTCATTGATTCACTAGGTCGACTTTTGAACAAATGGTTAATTTTGGTCGAAATAGTCGATTTTTGACCTAATGACCAACTTATTGACCCGATAAGTCGATGTCTTGACAAAAAGTCAACTTTAGTCAAAATGGTCGATTCTTGACCGAATGACTGACTCAATTGACCTAATATTTCAACTTTTAACAAAATAAAAAATTTTGGCCAAAATGGTCTTTCCTTGACCCAATGACCTCATTCTGACAAAAGTCAATTTTGGTCAAAATTGTCAATTTTTAAATTAATGATTAACTATTGACTGAATAGGTCGATCTACGACAAAAAATCGACTTTGGTCGAAATGGTTGATCCTTGACCCGATGACCAACCCATTGACCCGATAGGCTAACTTTTGACGAAAATTTATTTTGGTCGAAATGTTCAATTTTTGACTTAATGACCACCCATTGACACATTAGATCGACTTTTGACCAAAAAGTCGACTTTGGTCGAAATGGTCGATTTTGACCACGATGACCGACTCATTGACGTAATAGATCAAATTTTGACCAAAAAGTCATCTTCGTTAAAAATGGACAACTTTTGACCCAATTACCAACTCATTGACCAAATAAATCAACTTCTGACTAAAAAGTCGATTTGGCCAAAATGGTCAATTTCTGACTTAATGACCAACCCATTGATCCAATAGGTTAACTTTGGACCAAAAAGTCAACATCGAGTCAAGCTGAGTCAATCCTTAACCCGATGACCGACCCATTGACCCGATAGATCAACTTTTGTCTAAAAAGTCGATTTTAGTCGAAATAGTCCGATTGAATGTCGACTTTTAACCAAAAAGTCATCTTTGGTTAAAATGGTCAATTCTTGACGCAACGACCAACTCATTAACCAAATAGGTTAACTTTTGGCCACAAGTCAACTTTGGTCAAAATGGTCGATATCGACCTGATGACCACCCAGTTGATCGATGGTTTGACTTTTAACCAAAAATTTAATTTTAGTCAAACTTGTCAAATTTTGACCTAATGACCAATTATTGACCCAATAAGTTAATCTTTGAACAACATGTCAACATTGGTCCATCAATCCTTAACCCAATGACCAGCCCATTGACTTAAAAGGTCAACTTTTGACGAAAAAGTCAGCTTTAGTCAAAATGGTCAATCCTTGACCCAATGACCAACCCATTGTCCCGATAGAATTGACTTTTGATCAAAAAGTTAATTTTGGTCAAAATAGTCGATTTTTGATCCGAATGACCACCCATTGACACAATAAGTCGACTTTTGACCAAAAAGTCGACTTTGGTCGAAATGGTCGATTTCTATCTGACGACCGACCCATTGACTGATAGGTCGACTTTTGACGAAAAGTCGACTTTGGCGAAAGTGGTCGATCTTGACCCGATGACCAACCCATTAACTAATAGGTCGACTTTTGACCAAAAGTTAATTTTGGTTAAAATGTACCGATTTTGACCTAATGATCGACCATATTGACCCAATAGATTCGACTTTTGACCCAAAAGTCATGTTTGGCCTAAATGGTAAATTTCGACCCGATCAGTAACCCTTTGACCCAATAGGTCGACTTTTGACCAAAAGTCGACTTTGGTCGAAATGGTAAATCTTTGACTAATGACCGACCATTGACCAATAGATCGAATTTTGACCAAAAGTCGATTTTGGTTAAAATAGTCGATTTTTGACCTAATGACCATCACATTGACCCGATGAGTCGACTTTTTATCAAAAAGTCGACTTTGGTCGAAATGATCGATTTCGACCCAATGACCACCCCTTGACCCGATAGGTCGACTTTTGACTAAAATTTAGTTTTGATCGAAATAGTCGATTTTTTACCTAATGACCATATATTGATCCAATAAGTCGATATTTGACCAAAAAGTCGACTTTTGTCGAAATAGTCGATAATTGACCCGATGACTGACCCATTGACCTAATAGGTCGACTTTTGATAAAAAAAGTAAACATTAGTCGAAATGGTCGAATCTTAACCTACTGACCAGCACATTTACCCGATAGGTTAACTTTTAACCAAAAAGTCGATTTTGGTCGAAATAGTCGATTTTTAACACAATGACCACTCATTGACCTCGATAGGTTAACATTTGACCAAAAACCGAGTTTGGTCGAAAAGTCGAGTTTGGTCGAAATGGTAAATCCTTGACCCGATGACTAACCCACGGACCAAATAGATCGACTTTTGATCAAAAGTCAATTTTGGTGAAAATGGTCGATTTTTGACCTAATGACGAATATTGAACCAATATGGTCGACTTTTGACAAAAAAGTCGACTTTAGGTCATAATGCTCGATTCCTCGACCTAATGATCAACCCATTGACTCTAATAGAGTTAATTTTGACGAAAAGTTGATTTTTCGAATTAATGATCCGATTTTATGACCCGATTGATAAGTCGATCTCTGAACAAAAAGTCGACTTTGGTCGAAATGGCACATCCTTTACCCAATGACAGACCCATTGAACCAATAGGTCGACTTTTGACGAAAAAGTTAACTTTGGTCAAAATGAGTCGATCCTTGACCTAATGAAAGACCTATTAACCCAGATAAGTCGACTTTTGACCAAAAAGTCAATTTTGATTAAAATAGTCGATTTTGACCAAATGACCACTCATTGACCCAATGAGTTAAATATTGACCAAAAAGTTAATTTTGGTCAAAATAATCAATTCGACCGATGACCGATCCATTGACCTGATAGGTCGACTTTCGACGAAGAGTACATTTATGGTCGAAATGGTTAATTCTTGACCCGATGACGAGCGCATTGACCGATTAGGTCGATTTTGACCAAAAATGAACTTTGGTCAAAATGGTCGATTCGACCGAAGACTGACCGCGTTGACCTGATAGGTTAACTTTTGAGCAAAAATTCGATTTTTATCAAAATTGTCGATTTTTGACCTAATGACCAATTATTGACCCGATAAGTCGATCTATGACCTAAATCGACTTTGGTCGAAATAGTCGATCGTTGACCGAATGTCGACCGATGACCCGATAGATCATTTTTGACCAAAAAGCTAATTTTGTCAAAATAGTCATTTTTTGACCCAACGACCGCCCTATTAACCCAATAGATCAATTTTTTACCAAAAAGTCAATTTTGGTCAAAATGGTCGATTCTTTGAACGATAATGCCGCCATTGACCCAATAGGTAATCTTGACAAGAAAAGTCGATGTTGATCAAAATGGTGAATCCTTGACGATGACCGACTCATTGACCGAATAAGTTAACTTTTGACCGAAAAGTCGATTTGGTCAAAATAGTCGATTTTTGACCTAATGACCTCACCCATTGACACAATATGTTAACTTTGGTTACAATGGTCGATTTACGACCCAACGACTAGACCCATTGACCCAATGAGTCGACTTTTGACCAAAAAGATAACTTTGGTTAAAATGATCAACTCGTTGACCAAATGACCAACCCATTGACTGATGACCAACCCATTGACCCAATATATTAACTTTGACCAAAAAGTCGATTTTGAGTCAAAATGATCGATTTTTGACAAAATAACCGATTATTGACCCGATAAGCCGATCTCGACAAAAACATCAACTTTGGTCAAATGGTTAATCATTGACCCAATGACCGACCCATTGACCAGATATGTCGACTTTTGAGCCAAAAGTCAATTTTGGTCGAAATGGTCGATCCTTGACCCGAACCCGAGCCCATTGACCCTATAAGTCGACTTTTGACCAAAAGTCAATTTTAGTCCAAAGTAGTCGATTTTTGACCTAATGACCACCATTGACCGAATAGGATCGACTTTTGACTGAAAAGTCGACTTTAGTCAAAATAGATCAATTTCGACCGATGATCAACCCATTGACCAAATAGGTCGACTTTTGACCAAAAAGTCAACTTTGGTTAAAAAGGTCAATTTCGACCCAATGACCACCCGTTGACCCAATGAGTCAACTTTTGACCAAAAATTTAATTTCGGTCAAAATAGATCGACTTTTGACCGATAAGTTAACTTTGGTTGAAATATTGATTTCGACCAATAGATCGACCAGTTGACTAGATAGTTTGAATTAATGATTGAGTCGATTTAATTTTGGTCAAAATAATTAATTTTGGTTAAAGTAGTCAATTTAATTTTGAGTCAAAATAATTAATTTTGAGCTAAGACCAAAATAATCAACTTTTTGAATTAATGACCAATTATTAACCGAATAAGTCAATCTCTGACCAAAAAGTCAATTTTGGTCAAAACGGTCGATCCTTGACCCAAAGACAAACCAATTGCCTAATAGGTCAACTTTTGACCAAAAAGACAATTTTTGACCAAAAATCATCTTGATCAAATGGTCGATTCTTGACGATTACCGACTCATTGACGAATAGATTAAAATTTTGACGAAAAAAGTTAACTTTGGTCGAAATGGTCGATTTTTGACCCAATAGGTCAACTTTGACAAAATAATCTTTTCGACCGAATGACTAATTATTGACCCAATAAGTCGACATTAACCAAAAAGTCGACTTTGGTCAAAATGCTTAATCCTTGACCTAATGACCAACCCATTGACCCAATAGGTCAACTTTTGACCAAAAAGTCAACTTTGGTCAAAATGGTCAATCCATGACCAGATGACCAACCCATTGACCCAATAGGTCATCTTTTGACCGAAAAGTCAATTTTGGTCAAAATAGTTAATTTTTGACAAAATTATTAACCCAGTAAGCTAATCTCTAACCAAAAGGTCAACTTTGGTCAAAATGGTTAATCTTTGACTCAATGACAAACCCATTGACCCAATAGGTCAACTATTGACCAAAAAGTCAACTTTAATAAAAATGGTCAACTTCGACCGATACACGACCATTTGTTGAATAGGTAATCTCGACCAAAAATTCGAATTTTGGTCGAAATGAATCGAACCTTGACCCAATGACTAACTCATTGACCCAATAGGTCAACTTTTGAAGCAAAGTAGATCGAATTTTGACCCGATGACCACTCATTGACCAAATAGTCGACTTTTGACCAAAAGTCGACTTGGGTTAAAATGAGTCGATTTTTAACCGATGACTGACCCATTGACCCGATATGTCGACTTTTGACAAAAAGGTTAACTTTGGTCGAAATGGTCGATTCTTGACCTAATGACCAGCGCATTGGCAATTAGGTCGACTTTTGAACAAAAAGTCGATTTTGGTCGAAAAGAGTAAATTTTGACCTAATGACCAATTTTTGACCCGATAAATCAATCTCGAACAAAATGTCAACTTTAGTCACAATGGTAAATCGTTGACCCAATGACCAACCATTGACCGATAGATCGAATTTTGACCGAAAAGTAAAATTTAGTCAAAATAGTCGATTTTTGACTAATGATCGATTATTGACCCGATAAGTCATTTTACGACCAAAATAAACTTTGGTCAAAATGACCAATCCTTAACCCAATGACAAACTCATTGACCCAGTAAGTCAACTTTCAACTAAAAAGTCAATTTTGGTCAAAATAGTCAATTTTTGACCTGATGACCACACATTGACCCAATTTATCAACTTTTGACCAAAAAGTTGACTTTGGTCAAAATGGTCAATTTTTGACCCAATGACCAACTAATTGACCCGAAAGATCAACTTTTGACCAAATAATCATCTTCGGTCAAAATGGTTTATTTTTGGCCCGATTACAAACTCATTGACCAAATATGTCGATTTTTGATGAAAAAGTAAACTTTGGTCGAGATGGTCGATTTCGACCCAATGACCACTGTTGACCAATGGAGTTAACTTTTGACCAAAAATTTGATTTCGGTCAAAATAGTCGATTTTTAACCTAATGACCAGATTATTGACCCAATAAGTCGATCTCGACCAAAAAGTCGACTTTTGTCGAAATGGTCGATCCTTCGTGCAATGATAAATCATATGACCCAATATATCAACTTTTGGCTAAAAAGTCAATTTTGGTCAAAATAGACAATTTTTGACTTAATGACGTCTCATTGACCATATAGGTCAATTTTCGACCAAAAAGTCATATTTGGTCAAAATGTTCAATTCTTGACCCAATTTCCAACTCATTGACAAAATAGATCAATCTTTAACTTAAAAGTCAACTTTGGTTAAAATGGTCATTTTCTGACCCAATGACTACCCCGTTGACCCAACGGGTCTACTTTTGACTAAAAATTTAATTTTGATCAAAATAATCAATTTTTGACCTAATGACCAATTATTGACAATATGTCAATCTCTAACTAAAAAGTCAAATTTGGTCAAAATGGTTAATCCTTGACTAATTGACCAACCCATTGACCCAATATGTCAACTTTTGACCAGAAAGTCAATTTTATTCGAAATGGTCAATCCTTGACATTGGTTAATGACCAACTCATTAGCCTTATAGGTCAACTTTTGACCAAAAAGTCAATTTTGGTCAAAATAGTCAATTTTGGTCCATTGACCAATTATTGACCAAAAAGTTAAACTATAACCAAAAAGTCAACTTTGGTCAAAATGGTCAATCCTTGACCCAATGACCAACCCATTGACCCAATAAATCGACTTTTGACCAAAAGTCAATTTTGGTCATAATGGTTAATTTTTGACAAAATGACAACATCATTGACCTAACGGGTAAACTTTTGACAAAATATTTAATTTTGGTCAAAATAATCAATTTTTGACCTAATGACCAATTATAGACCCAATAAGTTAATACGTGAAAAAAGTCGACTTTGGTCGAAAATGGTGAATCCTTGACCCAATGACAATGACCCATTAACTAAATAGCTCGACTTTTTGACCAAAATGTCGATTTTGGTGAAAGCGATCAATTTTAACCTAATGACCACTCCCATTGACCAAATAGATGAACTTTTGACCAAAAGTCAACTTTGGACAAAATGGTTAACTTCGGACCCGGCGACCAAAATGTCGACTTTGGTCAAAATGGTCAATCCTTGACCCGATAGGTCAACTTTTGACCAAAAAGTCAACTTTGGTCAAAATGGTCAATCCTTCACCCGATGAACGACCCATTGACCCGATAAGTTAATCTCTAACCAAAAATCAACTTTGGTCGAAATGTTCGATCCTTGACCCGATGAGGCGATCCATAGACACAATAGGTCGAGTTTTGACCAAAATAGTCAATTTTTGACATAATGACCAATTATTGACTCATTAAGTCGATCTACGACCAAAAGGTCGAACTTTGGTCAAAATGGTCTATCCTTGACCTAATGACCGAACCATTGACCCGATAGAGTCGACTTTTGACAAAAAGTAAACTTTAGTCAAAATAGTCGATTCTTGACACAATGACCGCTTGATGACACAATAGGTACTCTTTTGACCAAAAAGTTAATTTTGGTCGCATATAGTCGATTTTTGCACAATGATCACCTAGTGATCCAATGTGTCGACTTTTGACAAAAAAGTCGACTTTGGTCAAATTGGTAAGTTTCGACCCATTGACCACCCCATTGAACCGATGGGTTAACTTCTTGACCAAAAATTCGATTTTGGTCGAAATAGTCGATTTTGGCCTAATGACCGATTATTGACCCGATAAGTCGATCTCGGCTGAAAATTTAACTTTGGTCGAAATGATCGATCCTTGACCCGATAACGAGCTCATTAACTAGTAGATCGACTTTTAGCTAAAAAGTTAATTTTGGTGAAAATATTCGATTTTTGACATCGATGACCACGCATTGACCTGATAGGTCGACTTTTGACGAAAAGTCGACTTTGGTCGAAAATGAGTCATTGTTTAACGAATAACCTGACCATTGACCCGATAGATCGACTTTTGACCGAATAATGTAAAAGTCAAAAATGGTCGATTCTTGACCTAATTATGAACTAATTGACCAAATATGTCGATCTTTTGATGAAAAGTAAACTTTGGTTAAAATTAGTACATTTTTGACCAATGACCGACCCGTTGATCCAATGGAGTCGACTTTTGACCGAAAATTTAATTTTAGTCGAAATAATCGATTTTTGACCTAATGATCGACTTTTGCCCAAATAGAGTAAAATTTGGTCGAAATGGTCGATACGTGACTCGATATGACCGGCAGTTGACCCGATAGGTCGACTTTGGACCAAAAGTCGACTATGGTAGAAATTTTCAATCTTTGACCCGAAGACCTCAATAAGCTCGGCTTATCGACTAGAAAGTCGATTTTGGTCGAAATAATCGACTTTTGACATAATGACCAACTCATTGTGCCCAATAGATTCGACTTTTGACCAAAAAGTCGATTTTGGTCGAAATAGTCGATTTTGATCTAATGACCACCCAATTGACCCACTTAGGTCGACTTTTGACCAAAAGTTAACTTTGGTTCGAAATTATCGATTTCGACCCTGTGACGGCTCATTGACCTAGTAGGTCGACTTTTGACAAAAAGTAATTTTAGCTCGAGCTAGTCGATTTTGACCTAATGATAAGTTATTGACCCGATAAGTTAATGTATGACTAAAAAGTCAGCTATGAGTCGAAGTGGTCGATTCCTTGACCTGATGACTGACCCATTATCCGATAGAGTCGACTTTTGACCAACAAATTCGACTATGGATCGAAATGGTCGATCTTTAACTGTGAATAGATCGACTTTTAACAAAAAATTGATTTTGGTCGAAATAGACGATTTTTGACATAATGAGTAGCACATTGACCCAATAGATCAACTTATAACCAAAAGCGATTTTGGTCAAAACTTTCAATTTTTGACCTAATGACCATCCATTACTTCAATAGGTCGACATTTGACCAAAAGTTAACTTTGGTTAAAATGGTCGATCTTTGACCGATGACTCGACCCATAGATACAAAGGTCGACTTTTGACGAAAAGTCGATTTTTATCAAAATGGTCGATTCTTGACACGATGACCACCCATTGACCCAATAGGTCGACGTTTGACTAAAAAGTCGATTTTGGTCAAAATAGTCGATTGTTGTTCTAATGACTGACCACATTGACCCGATGGGTCGACTTTTAACCAAAATATAAATTTTGGTCGAAATGAGTCGAAGCCTTAACACAATTACATACCCACCGAATTGACGACTTTTGACAAAAAGTAAATTTTCATCAAAATAGTCGATTTTAAGCTAGCGAACCAGCCCATACACCCATTAAGTCAACTTTTGACCAAAAAGTAAATTTTGGTTACAATTATCGATTTCGACGATAAGCTAACCCATTTACCCGATAAATTGACTTTTGACCAAAAAGACATCTTTAGTCAAAATGGTCGAATCCTTGACGAAATGACCGATCCATTGACAAAATAGAGTCGACATTTGACCAAAAGTCGATTTTGGTCAAAATAGTCGATTTTTGACCCGATAATAATCCGATTGACCAAATAGATGAACTTTTGACCAAAAAGTCGGCTTTGGTCAAAATGGCAAATCCTTGAACCAATAACGAATCATCGAGCCGATAGGTTAATTTTTGACCAAAATTGACTTTGGTCGAAATGGTCGATCCTTGACCCGATCCACGACTCATTAGCTCGATAGATCAACTTTTGACCAAAAAGTCAATTTTGACCTAATGAGACACCCATTGACCTAATAGGTCGACTTTTGACCAAAAAGTCGATTTTGGATCCAGCAGTCAATTCGACCTAATGACCACTATTATTGTTTGGTCGCAAAGTCGATTTGGTCAAAATGGTCGATTTCCGGCAATTGACCCAAAAGTCGACTTTTGACCAAAAGTAAACTTTGGTCAAAATTATCAATCCTTGACCAATGACCCGCCGTTGACCTGATAGGTCGACTTTTGACGAAAAGTCGTTTGTTGAAAGCGGTCGATTTTTGACTATTGACGATTATTGCTACGAAAGTCGATCATCTATGACCCGAAAAGTCGACTTTGGTCAAAATGGTCCGATCCATGACCCGATGACGTATCCCATAGACCCTGTGGGTGCGACTTTTGACCAAAAGTTAACTTTGGTCAAATAGTCGATCCTTAGCCAAATGCGAACCCATTGACGTCATCGACTTTTGACCAAAAATTTGATTGTTGAAAATTGTTAATTTTTGACTCCTTACGACCAATTATTGACCCGATCGGTTAGTCTCGACCGAAAGTCCGCCGGTCGAAATGGTTAATACTTGACCCGATGGTAACCCGGTGCTTTAATTTGTTAATTTTTGACCAAAAAATCGAGTATGATCAAAATGGTCGATCCTTGACCCGATGACCGATCCATTGACCATGGTCGACACCGACGAAAAAATCAACTTTGACCTGTTCTGAGCCATTGACCGAATAGTTTAACTTTTCGATCAAGCGGTGACTTTGGTCGAAATGGTCATTCCTTGACCGATGACACTACTCATTGACTGAAAGGTCGACTTTTGACCAAAAAGTCGGTTTGGGTCAAAATAACCGATAAGTCGATCTTTGACGAAAAGTCGACTTTGGTCAAAATAGTCGATCCTTGACCCGATAGAAGAACACAATGACCCGATAAATTGACCTTTTACCAAAAAGTTAACTTTGGTCAAAATTGTCGATTCTTGACCCGATGACGAGCCCATTTGCTAAATATGTCAATTTTGACCAAAAAGTTAATTTTAGTCAGAATAGTCATTTTGGCGTAATGACCAATTATTGACCCGATAAATCAATCTCGCGACCAAAAGGTTAAGCTGAAGTTATAATGGTGATCCTTGAGCCAATGACGAAAGGTTAGCGAAGTTATAAAGGTCGATCCTTAGCCCGATGACAACCCATTAGCCCGAAGTTGACTTTTGACAAAGCGATCGAACTTTGGTGAAATGGTCATTCCTTGACCTGATGACGACCCATTGACCTGTAGGTCGACTTTTTGACAAAAAAGTCGGCTTTAGTCAAAATGGTCGATCCTTGACCCGATAACGAGCCAATTGACCCAATAGATTGACTTTTGATCATAAAGTCGATTTTGGTAAAAATAGTTAATATTTGGCAGAATGACACTTCCATTGACACAATAAATTGACTTTTGACCAAAATCGACTTTGGTGAAAATGGATCAATTTTATCCCAATGGCCCAACTCGTTGACCGATAGGTCGACTTTTGGCGAAATGTCGACTTTGGCGAAGTGTGATCTTGACCCGATGACCGACCCATTAACCTAATAAATCGACTTTTGAGCGAAAAGTTAATTTTTGGTTAAAATTGTCGATTGTTAACCTAAAGACCACCCCATTAACCCGATAAGTCGAACTTTTGGCCCGAAAGTCGACTTTGGTAAAAATGGTAAATCCTTGACCCGATAGTAACCCGTTGACCCAATGAGTCAATTTTGACGCAAAATCGATTTTGGTTAAAATAATCGATTTTAACCTAATGACAATTCCATTGACTTAATAGATCGACTTTTTTACCAAAAAGTCAACTTTGGTTAAAATGGTCATTTTTGACCCGATGCCAGGCCCGAGTGACCCGATAGATTGACTTTTGACCAAAAATTCAATTTTGCTGTCAAAATGCGTCGATTTTTGACCAAATGCCGCTTATTGACCCGAAAAGTTCAATCTTTGATCAAAAGGTTAACTTTTTGTCGAAATAGTCGATCATTGACGATGAATGACCCGTGCCGATGACCTAATAGGTCAACTTTTGACAAAAGTAAACTTTGGTCAAAATGGTCGAAGCCTCAACTTGATAATTGACCCATTGACCCAATAGGTCGACTTTGCATAGCAAAAATCAATTTTGATCAAAATAGACGATTTTTAACCTAATGGCCTCGTTGACCTAATAAGTTAACTTTTGACCCAGCAGGATTTGGTTGAAAATTCCAGTTAATCAAAATAGTAAATCCTTGACCGATGACTAAACGCTTGACTCATTAGTCGACTTTTGACGAAAAGTCAATTTTGGTCAAAATAGTCGATTTTTGACATAATGACCGATTATTGACCGATGGGTCGACTTTTCAAAAAATCGACTTTGGTCGGGAATGGTCGTTCCTCGACCCGATGAGCCGATCTATTGACACAATAAGTCGAATTTTGACCGATTGTCAAAATAATTAATTTTGAATTAAAGGCAAATTATTGACCGATAAGTCGATACGTGACCAAAAATTCAACTTTGGTCGAAATGACCGATCCTTTACTTGACCAAGCCCGACTTGTTTCGATCGATCAACTTTGGACAAAATGGTTAATCATGACCCACGATAGAAAAACCCGATTAACCGAAATTCGACTTTTGACGAAAAAGTCATTTTTTGGTCGATATAGTCGATTTTTGACAAAATGACTAATTTCGACCACAATAATCGAAGCAGGTGCCAATAGGTCAACTTTTGACCAAAAGTCATTTTTGTCAAAATGGTGATTTTGACACAAATGACTAACTCGTTGACCAAATAGAGTCGATTTTTTACGAAAAATGAACTTTAGTCGAAATCGGTCCGATTTAAAACCCGGCGATCACCCGTTGCACGATGGGCCGGCACAACTGACTTTGAAATAGAATTCCGATTTTGAGTTCGAAAATGTTGACACGGCGACCTATTGACCGAATTAATGGGCCCAATAAGTCGATCCTCTTGCCTAAAAAGTCAGACTTCGGCTTGAAAATGGTCGATCATTGACAATTGACGACCATTGATTGATAAAGCCGATTGACTTTCGACTAATAGTCGGTTTACGACCAACACGATCGATTTTTGACTGACGCGATCGTACTATTGTGGCACAGATGTAGATCGATTTTTTACTAAAGTCAGGCATTAGTCGAAATGGTCGATTCTTTGGATTCAATGATACCGCGTTAACCCCGTATGTAAACCCAAAATTAAGAGGTTCGACCTAGTTCAGAAATGGGTGATCCGCGGCCTGATGACCAACTTTATTGACCAAATAAGGTTAGCTCTCAACCAGAAGTCGATTTGGTGAAATCATGCGATTTTCAGGCATAATGAGCTCCCCGTTGACAACCATCGATTAACTTTCGAATCTGATGAGCCGATTTCGGACCCTGACGACAGACTGTTATTGACCCAACTGGTCGACTTTTGTCGAAAAGTTAGCGTCGATTAAAATGATCATTCATTAGTGAAAAGGCAAACCGCATTGACCGAATATCTAATTAGCACTACGCTTAAAAAGTTGATTTTCGATCAAAATAGTCGATTTTAAGTCAAAATGAGTCGATTTTGACTAAATAACGTGTATTGTAGCCGATCAGCTCGACATCGGCAAAAACGTCGGCTTTGGTCGAAATGGTGATCGGTGGCCGATAACGAGCTATTGACCCGATATGTCAGCTTTTGAGCGATAATCCAGACTTTGGTGAAATGGATTGATCAGCCGGCACGATATTGAGCCCGTTGACCTATGGATGTCGGCTCTCGACCAAAAGGAGATCGATTTTTGGTCCAAAATAGTCGATTTTTGACACTAATGACCTACTGACACCGATATGTTAACTTTTTGGTAGAAAAGTGTCGGCCTTGGTCAAAATGGTCGATTTTAGACACTTGATGACGAAGCTCTGTTGATGACCAGATGGTCGACTCTTGTCCAAAAAAAGTCGGCTTTGGTTAAAAGGTCAGTTCGGGACCCCGATGACGGCCTCGTTGACACTAATGGGCCGACTTTTGACGCAAATTCAAGTTTTGATCGAAATAGTCGGCTCTGACCAAAAAAGTAAACTTTGGTTAAAATGGATTCAATTTACGGCCAAATGGCCGCCGTTGACCCGATCGATTGACTTTTTGACCAAAAATTTAATTTTTGGTCCAAAATAATTAATTTTTGACCTAATTGCGAAATGAAAGTCTGACTTTTTGAATTAACAGTAGGTGTGTGGGACCGTTCTAAGTCAGATCTCGACATAAAAAGTCGACTCTGGCAATTCAGAAACTGAATTCGATCCTTGGCCGATAATGGACCCGTATGCGATAGATCGACTTTTGACCCAGGCAATTTTGGTCGAAATAATTGAGCTTCTGACTAGTAGTGCTTTATTAACACAATAAGGTCGACTTTTGACCGAAAGAAGTCGACATTGGTTAAAATGGTTGAGTTTTTACTTTTCGATGACAACTCATTGGCCGTGATCGTACTTTTGACAAAGTCGTCTTCGATCAAAATGGTCGATGCTTGACCCAATTACGAACTCATTGACAGAATTGGTCGAGTTTTGACCTAGAAGTCGACTTTGGTGAAATGGTCGATTCGACCAATGACCACCTCGTTGACCCAGATTGGTGACTTTTGACAAAAAGTTAATTTTAGTTAAAATAATCATTTTGATGAATGACCGAATTATTGATGGGTGATTGATCATTGATCAAAAAGTCGACTTTGTTGAAATGGTCGATCATTGACCCGATGACTAACCCATTGACCCGATAGATTGACTTTTGACCAAAAAGTCGACTTTGGTCGAAATGTTGAACCGATCCTTAACGTGAGATGATGACCCATTGAGACCAATAGGTCATCTTTTGTTCCAAAAGAATCGATTTTGGTGAAAATAGTCGATTTTGAGCTGACAATGAGTATTAACCTAGTAAGCGCGTCTCACGATAAAAAATTGACTTTGGTGAAAATGGTTAATACTGCATTGACACAATGACAATCCCATTGACCAAATGACGAATTGACTTTTTGACAAAAAAAATCGACTTTGGTAAAAATGGTCGATTTTTGACCCGATGACCGACCCATTGGCCGAATAAGTGAACTTTTAACTATAAGCTTAATTATTGAACCGATGCATGATTCTCACGACGACCAAAGTGAGACTTTGGTGAAATGGTCATCCTTGACTCATGATGACGAATCATCGACCCAGATAAATCGACTTTTGACCGAAATAGTCAAATTTTGACCCACGATGACCGCAAAAATTGGAATAGGTTAACTTTTTGACCAAAAAAGTTAACTTTAGTTAAAATGAGTCGATTTTAGCCCGATGACGGCCCATTGACTGATAAGTAGACTTTTGGCGAAAAAGTCGACTTTGACCAAAAAAGTCAGCTTTGGTCAAAATGGTCGATTCTTGACGCGATCGTACAGCGCATTGTAGCCGGTGAATCGACTTTTTGAGCAAAAATTGATTCTAGTCGAAATAGTAAATTTTAACCTAATGATTGCGATTATTTGCCACATAAGTTCGATCTCTGGCCAAAATGTCGGCTTTGGTCGCAATGGTAAATCCTTACAGCCGATAGCGAACGCTGAACCGCGATAGATCGAACATTTTGGTAAAAAGTCGATTTTGTGCCCGAAATGCTCGATTTTGTACCACAGTGACCCATCCCGAGTGATCTGATCCAGATGGAACCATTGACCACTTTACCAAAAGGCTTCTTTGGTCAAAATGATCGATTTCGACCCCGATGGGTTAACTTTTGACCAAAAAATTGATTTACTGCTCGAAATAGTTCGGTTCTGACCTAGTCACCGAAATTATTGACCCGATATAGTCGATTATTGACGAAAAATCGGCTTTTATCGAAATAGTTAGATCCGTATTGACCCATTGGCCAACGTTGACCTAGTGGGTCGACTTTTGACCCCGAAAGTCGACTTTGGTCGAAATGGTCGAGCCCTTGACGCCAATGGCTAATTATTACTATAGGTGAACTTTTAACCCGAAAAAGTTAATTTTTTGATCGAAAATAGCCGATTTTGAGCTAATAACACTTTAATTGACTGATGAGGTTAACTTCGACCAAAAGCTAAGTTTGGTCGAAAGTCGAAGTTTAGTCGAAGTGGTAAATCCTTGACCTGACATGACTAACCCGATATATCGAATTTTTGGCGAAAAAAAGTCGATTTTGGTCGAAATGGTCGATTTTTGACCTTAATGACCGATTATTGACCTAATTGGTCGACTTTTGACACAAAGTCGACTTTGGTCGAAATGGACATTGTCCGACCTAATGACCCGGCCGACATTAACCTGGTTGGTCGGCTTTTGACCAAAAAAGTTAATTTTGTCGAAAATAATCGATTTTTTAATTAATGAGTAATTGATTGACCCCGATAAGTCGATGTTTGACCAAAAGTCGGAACTTTGGTCGAAATGGCGAATCCTTTACGTAATGGCCGGAACCCGGTCGATTGACAAATTGACTTTTGAGCGAAAAGTCGACTTTTGGTAAAAATGATCGATCCTTTGACCGATGAAAAACCGAAAAACACTGATAAAATTGACTTTTGGCCGAAAGCAATTTTGTCGAAATAGTTAATTTTTTATCTGACAATAGCATACATTGACCCGATAGGCCGATTTTTGCAAAAATACCAAAAGTCGACTTTGGTCAAAATGGTCGGTCTTTGTACGCGAAATGACCACCGGTGACCCGATAGGTGAACTTCTTGCAAAAAGGTCGAGCTTTGGTCGAAGTGGTTCGATTCTTGACCACATATTGGCCTAGCCTGTGACCGGTTAGGTTAACTTTGGACGAAAAAGTTGAATTTGGTCGAAATAGTCGATTTTGACCTATTGACCTCCCCATTGACACATTAGGTTAACTTTGGTTACAATGGTGATTTCTAACCCGAAGAATCGGCACATCGACCCGATATGACCGACTTTTGAGCAAATGTAAACTTTGGTTAAAATGACCGGTTGTTGACTCTATTGACTAGCCCATTTGACCCGATATATTAACTTTCTGCCAAAAATTTAATTTTGGTCGAAATGAGTCGATTTTGACTTAAATAACCATTTATTGACACGAGTAAGCGATCTTTGATAAAACGTCGGCTTTAGTCGAAGTGGTTCGATCATTGACCAAATGGCCAACGAGGCCATTGATCCCGATATATCGGCTTTTGAGCAAAAGTCGACTTTGGTCAAAATGGTCGATCATTGACTCGATGACCAGCACATTGACCCGATAAGTCGGCTTTTGGTCGAAATGGTGAATAGCAATACGTAACT
>JAKZJZ010002190.1:0-19282 GCA_022702705.1 Papilionanthe hookeriana x Papilionanthe teres
TCTTCGAAACACAGAATCTCTTCCTATTTTAAATAAATGAGGATCTTCCCAAATATATGATTTACAATAATTCTTAAATTTCTTAATATATTTGCTATTCAACTCATATGGTAAAATATTGCTAACCAAATAGTTAACTATATCTACATACCAAGGCATTTGTAATCCTTGAATGACATATAATTGCTCATCAGGGAATTTCTCATTTATAATTTCTTCATAAATCTTCACACTATTATTTTTGTTTTTTGATAAATGACCAGCAATTTGGTTGTCAGTTCCTTTTCTGTTCACAATCTCAAAATCAAATTCTTATAAAACTAAAATCCATCTGATCAATCTAGGTTTAGCATCCTTTCTAGACATTAAATACTTAATAGCAGAATGATCAGTATGTACGATACATTTCATTCCAAGAATATATGGTTTAAATTTTTCAAAGGCATATACTATTGCTAAAAGCTCTTTTTTAGTAGTAGTGTAATTTATTTGAGTTTCATTAAGAGTTTTGCTAGCATAGTATATAACTTTGAAAATTTTCTCATATTTTTGTCCCAATACAGCTCCAATTGCAAAATCACTTGCATCACACAATAATTCGAAAGGTTTACTCCAATTAGGAGCAGCAATAACAGGTGCAGTGATTAATTTTTCTTTTAAAATACTGAACGCATTCAGACAATCTTCATTGAATTCGAATTTAGCTTCGTTTTCCAATAAATGGCAAAGAGGTTTAATAATTTTAAAAAAATCCTTTATATATCTTCTATAAAATCCAGCATGACCCATAAAACTTCTCACATCAGTAACGGTAGTAGGTGGTTGAAGTTCAGCAATAATTTTCACTTTTGCCTGATTAACTTCCATCCCTATTTGTGAAATTTTATGTCCAAGTACAATTCCTTCTGTGACCATAAATTGACATTTTTCTCAGTTTAAAACTAATTTTGTTTCTTCACATCTCTTCAAAACTTTCGTTATATTTTCCAAGTAAGATTCAAAAGAAGTTCCAAATACTGAAAAATCGTCCATAAATACTTCAATTCCTTTATCAATTAAATCACAGAATATTGACATCATACTGTGCGGCTTATTTTTAGGTTTAGTGTTGTATTTTTTAAAAGGGGTCGCCTACAGAAGTTGTCGGCGAATTTTAAATTTAATTTAAATAAGTAATTTGAAAAGTAGTATTTGATTTTTGAAAATAATTTTAAATTTGGAAATTTTATGAAATCAAACCGATCTCACATCCCAAATAGTTTATGTAAACGAGCACCACATCACAAACCATGTATCTATCCCGAAGAATAGACACATTGTTTGATGATGGGGCTCGATTAAATAAACTAGAAGATTTGTGACATCCGTTTGGTCTGCGAACCAATTTTATAAGCCGACAAGTTCCCCTGTTTAATATGAAAACATTAAACAGGGTTTATATTACTCAGGTTCTTAAAATTCCTTATAAGGGCGAGCCCTATAGTTAATTACATCTTAAGTGACGGAAATCACCTAAGAAAACTCTCGATAATAATCGATAGTTACGCTCTCAAGAATTTCAAGGTTTAAGTTTTCAAAGGATTGAATTTTGGAATTTCGATAGGGAATGGATCAAATTTGGAACATTTTGTTTTGGGAATTCAAAGGAAGAAAGGTAGGAGAAATCACGGATTCGAAGCGAACTTCGGTAATTTCCGACTATCCTATTGTTTGGCTTGAATTTAGGAAAGTCCTAATGTTTATTTAATGTTTTGATCTTGCCAATTTTAATTAGTTAGGACTTATATCTGTATGATAAAATCATACAAATAGCCTTGAAGATGTGAGGGTTTATGTCGTACCAAACAACTACCTCGGAATCCTAAAACCAATTAGGGCTTAATTTACATGACATAATCATGCAGATGCCTAACGAAGAGTTGAGGATTTATGTTGCACTAGGCAAGCTACCTCGAAGTCCTATGGCTTGGTTATTTAATTCTAAGAATGGTTTTGCTGATGTAGATTTCAGTTTTGCTGACGACGATGGCCGTGCTGCCCACCATGCTTCGAGCTCCTTGTTGTTGCAGAGGTTTAGTTTTAGAAATCATAAATCAGGAGACGAGAGAGGTGTTCTGGTTTAAAGAAAGTCTTACTTTCCAAGTGTTTTTTTTTTTATGTTTTAATTAAAACAAATCTTAAAGTTGATTAAACAGAACCGATTAAGATCCCACGGTTCCGTCATCCCGGCACCGTTATTTTCATCGAATTCACTTAGTCCGGATGAATTTGCTAAACTCAACTAAATGAGTTCCGCACTTTCATTTAGACCGTGGGAAATCCCGTTACCAACACGTGGGTTACATCATCCGAGGTATTCTCGATCGTTCGATGAGACGTTTTAATTTAGTTGTAGTTGTAGTTTTGTTGTTCGTTTGTGATTAAATTTTGAGTTGTCTTATATTTTGAAATGTTGTGGCGGTGAATTTTATCTTGTAGTGTCTTTTAATTTAGTTATGGGTTTCGGTTTTGGTTTATGTCCTAAAGGTGTAGGTTTTCATGCAACGGTTGTTTATCATGCAAGAAAGGTAAAGTGCGACACGAGTAAATGAATTGCGGTAAGATAAATTGCAATAAAATAAAAGCGTACCTGGAGGATCTTCCCGTCATCCCAAGCTGCACTTAAAATACAATTTAGAGCATTTAAGCATTTATAGCAATTTCTAGGTAAAGCTAAGGGAAGGGTTATGGTTTTCTACCAAAATCCTAATCCTATGGCTAGTCATTTCCTATGACGTCTAGGTTCTTATATTTTAGTTTGAGGACGATTTTCTTCATCGAAGAACAACTAAGTTCAATTGTTCTTATAAATATCCTATCATATTGAGGAAGTGCTTAAGACGAATCTTAAACATCTTTTCGATATTTCTAGGATTGTTTTAAGTCCAAATGAATTTAATTACACAAATGAATTAATCGTCCGAGAGTTTAAGTTTTGTTGTCTTGCTCGGTGAACTTAGGACATTTGAATACCCTTATGAGTGAAATGACATTTCATTTGATACTCCGTTTAGGAGTTATAATAGTAAAAGCTCCTAAGGGCAAAATGATATTTAATGATTTGTGATTCAAATTTAAGTTCAAATTGATGATTTAAGTTTGGAATAGTGTTCAAGTTATTTTAGATTTATTTTTGAGTTCTTCATGTCTTAGGTGATGTTATTTTTAATTCAATTTAATTTAACTTTAATTTAATTTAATTTGGTTTAGTTTCAATTTTAATTTAATTTGATATATTTAATTTAATTTAATTTTAATTTTAACTTGGTTTTATTTTAATTTAATTTAATTTAATTTAATATGTTTTAATTTAATTTAATTTAATTTAATTTAATTTAATATGATTTAATTTAATTTAATTTAATTTAATTTCATTTAATTTAATTTAATTTGATTTAATTTAATATGTTTTAATTTAATTTAATTTAATTTAATTTAATTTAATTTAAATTTTAATTTAATTTTATTTTTAATTTTAATTTAATATTTTATTTTTTCTTTTTTATGTTTTAAAGATGATTTAATTTTAATTGTTAAAGTATTAATTTAATTGAAATTTTAAAAGGATTTTAATTTAAATAATTTAACTTTAATTTAATTTAATTATTAAGTTTTTTTTTAGAATTTTGAATCTTAAATTTGGATTATCATTTTAATTAGGACTTAAATATTATTGAGATGATTAATTTAGGGATTCTTAAATTAAAGAACAAATCTCTTCCTAATAATATCCCTATTTTAATAATTCCAAATTTATTATTCTTCCAAATTTAATTAATTATTTTAATTAAAGTTCATTTCAATTATTTTGAATTGTTTAATAGGTTCCTACCCTTTAATTATTTAAATTTCAATCATCCAAAACAAATTAAGATCAAATATTTTACTTTTTATTTTATTAAGCCTAAAGTTTTAATTAAGGGTTAAAATTTTAATTACCATTTTGCCCTTCAAGCTTAATAATTCCATAATTCACTAAATTGAGCTCAAATGAATTTGCAATTTTTATGTGACTTCACTCATATGTCAATAAAGACATTAGAGGAGAAAATGTGATTTTTCTGTATTTAATTTATTTATATAATTATTTTTGGTGGAAAATAAGGATTTTCAAGGAAAATTTAATAATATGACCAAGGGAAAGTTTCTGTCCTTAAGAAAATTATGGGACATTCCTAATGACCAGAGGACCACTTGGACCAATTTTTGTGATTTTTTGAATTATATTTTATTTATTAAAATTATTTTAAGTTCTGGAGTATTAATTAATTTAAAAATAGAATATAAGTTGAAAAATGAATTTTATAATTTTTAAAATTCTCTCTGATATCAAGAATTCCAGAGAACCAAATTTTACAATTTTCTAATTTTTCTTTGATTTATTATAATTATTTTAGTGAAAATGCTAGAAAATACATTTTTTTAATTTTAAAATTACCCTAGGGCTTTAAAATTTAATATCTCATTAAATAGACACTGAGAAAAATATGGGGTTTGTTCCTAAGTGATTAAATTTCAAAATATGACATTTTGGTGAATTTTATTATTTTTGTGATTTTTATTATTTTTTAATTATTAAAATATTAAAATAATACTAAAAAATTAACTTTTTTAGAAAATTGAAATTTTAATTTTCTTAAATTCCCCTGATATCAGAGAGGCTCCAAAACCAATTTGGTGAATTTTTGAAAGGTATTTTGAAAGTTATGAATTTTTAAAATTTAAAATGACTAAATGGCTTAATCAACCCATTTAGTAAGGCTAACCAAGTCCAATTGACTTCAAACTTTTGTGGTGGTTCCTCTGATCCTAAAGGTCAGTGAAGAATTGATTTCAAGTCAATTTTATGTATAGTTAGCTCTAATTAATTAGGGGTCTATTTTGGGTGTTTAAGCCAATTAGGGTTGTTTTGAGTGAATTAACTCGAGTCCTATTTTTCCTAGGGTTCTCCGGTCATAAGGAACATCACCAAATTTTTCTAGAATTTATTTCACAACATGCTAATTTTGGAATTAAAATACTCAAAACGACCACATGCATTTGAAAAATCAATAACTTTTCACAGAGATGGCCTCGACCTTGGAAAATTCGGGGAATGTTCCCAAGTTCGGAGGCTTCAAGCTCCTATGGTCTCATGCCATGGTGAATTGTATGAATGCATGGAGAATTAAAACAATGCAGGAGTAAATAATTAATTAAAAATAAAGTACTGGACAAAATTAATTAATTTCTTTTCCACATTATTCTCCTCCGTTCACTGAGCAAGAGGGTATTTTTATTTTATTTTTGTGATTTTTCTACACAAAGATATGGATTTTTGAAGTTGCAGGTATTTAATAAATAAGAAAAATCCCTATTTTCCTACTTATCCACGCGGCGCCGCGTCGACCTCGGCGACTCCGAATCGACACGCGTCGCTCCCCGATTCGGCGCCGCCATCGACTCGGCTCGTCCGGGGCCCCGCGGTTCACGTACCATCTGCCGGTCCGACGCAATCCAAGCCGTCCATCCGATACACGCGCGATCCGAGCGGTTCTCGGTCATCGTCTACGGCGGGTGCGATCCGTGACCGTCCACACTCTAACCCTAAGAACTCGCTCGATTCTCGACGGATTTTCGTGTTCTTATGCTCTATGGATTCGTCTTGAAGAGACAAACACATCCATACGGTGAACATGCTATGAAATCGAAGCCAATCAAAATGGAGAATCGGTGAAGCTCGGGCGGAAGAGGGAGTTCATCCCTTTGCTCGGAGAAGTGAAGCTTCGATGCGAGGGTTGTGTCACATTCGATTGGGTCCAAGCAAGCTCCAGATGAAGTCCCTTGGCTTGGTGAATTGTCTAGGTATGATTTCCACCAGAGCTGATCACAACCTTTGGAGTCTGGAAAAACTGGGTGGCCTGGAGAGGGGGCTTTCACTGGAAAACTTCTTCTCTTGATCTGGTGAAGGTGTAGGTGAGTTTAATTTGATTTTGGTGAAGGATTCAGGAATGTCTCGTTACGCACTGAGAATTGAGCTCCAAAATTGAAGCTCAATCAATGGGTATTAGAGCGGGAGAACGAGTGGGGATCAATTGCTCTAAGTCTGAGGGGAGTGAGGAGTGATTTTGGCGAGTTTTGGTATGGTGCGGTTCGGCACCTCCTTTGGCCGAGAGGGTGAGGGGTTTAAATAGGAGAGGCTGAAGAGGCCTCCCGGGGGAGTTGAGGGGTCGGGATCGAGCTGCTTAGGTGAGGAGAAGAACGGCCATGGTGGCCATTGGGCATGGGGCGGCTCGGCAAGGTAGAATTCAAAGCTTGGCCTCTCCCGAGGTCTCGGGCATGGCGTTTTCCGGCGGCCCAGGTGGCCGGCCGGCCGAGCATGGGTCACCCTCAAGGTCAGGTGGGTCAGGGCTGGGACTTGGTGCAAGCAATTGGCAATTGCCATGCGTAAAGTGGCTGAATTAAAATGGAATGGGGAAGGGGTCATTTTGGCTTCAATTTGGTCAACCCATTGGTTTGGGTTGGGTGCACCTTCCCATGGCCTGATTTTGGGCTGAGAGGATCAGTTGGGTCAGCCAAAAGAGAATGGTGTGGTCTCCATCCATGATGAGGTGGCTAAACATGGTTTAGTGTGTGTCATGATTAAGGCAAAAAAGGGTTAAAGGAGGTTTAAGAAAGAACCCCCTCTTCTTGCCATAAATGGACTAATGACAAGTCAAAGCCCTCATGGCTTCATGTGGCTTGAGAATGGCTCATGCATGGCTCCATGTGGCTTAGGGAAAAGTTGGTTCAATTTCATGGAAATGGATTTTGTGACTTTTGGCATTTTGGTGAGAGTTGTCATGAGGTTTAATTTTGGAATAATCCAATGATGAATTTAGGATTTAGGGATGATTTCAATCAAGGGATGATAAAGAGAAATTTCATGTGGGCTTTAGGATAGGCTTGGGCTTTTGAATTTGAAGGAAGTGGGCTTTTAGGAAGGTTTAAGGGAAGTGGGCTTTTAGGTTTAAAAATGAATTTATGGATGGAAATTTTGTAAAGAGGTTGGGCCAAATAATTGTTGAGTTTGGTTTAGGGATGTGTCATGAGTGGTTTGGAGTCAATTTGGTGTGATTTGGACTTGAATTGGTTTGAATTTGGGTTTATTTGGTAAGTGGGCCAATGTTGGGTCAAATTGGGCTAACTTGGGCCAATGTTGGGCTAGAGTTGAAATTGATGTAAAATAAATGTTGGGAAATGTTTTTGGGGGTGTTTCAAAGAGGTTTTGGCTTTGGTTGGGTTTTGATTTTGGGGTTTGGGTCTATTTGGGCTAGGTTTGGTTTTAGGTCAAAATTAGGCTTTTTGATTTTAGGTTGAATTTGAGTGGGGTTTGGGTCAAAATCTTGGGCAAATCATGTTAGTGTTTTGTTTATGGGGATGTTAAGGAAGGTTTAGAAAAGATTTGGGGTTAATTGGAGTTGAATTGGGTGAGTTTGGGCTAAGTTTGGGTCATGGGTCCAAATTGGGCTTTAAGGCCAAAAGTGAAATTGGATCCCAATGCCAATCAAATTGGGCTTGGATTTGGTCTAGATTGGTGTTGGGGATGTTGAATTGAAGTTTAGAATTGAATTGGACCAGAATTTGGGTCAATTGGGTAGGTTTAGTTTGACATTGGGTTCACTTTGGGTTAAAATGGGTCAAATTGGGGGTTTTGATAAAAGTGGGGTAAATTGACAAAATTGGCCCATGGTGTAGTTGGACAAAATGAAATTGGGAATATTTGGGATTTTCTGGGAATTTTCTGAATTTTTGGATTTTTTGGCTAAGAGGGGTGTTTTGGGTATTTGGAGGGTATTGGGAGGTATTTTTGGAATTTTTGGTATTTTTGAGTATGGATGATCAATTTGATTGGTGAGGCAATGTTTAGGAATGATTTTGGAGAATTTTGGGTAATTTAGGTGATTTTGCAAATTTTGGAGGGTTTCAAGGGTTTTGGGTAGGCCAGGCGGGTGTAGGGTTCCGCGGGACAAAAATTGAAAATTTGGAAAATTGAAGATTGGGTGAATGTAAGTGAAATGAAATCATTTTGGTTGAGCCATGAAGCCATATCAAGTCCACATGAGCCATGAAGGGACTTATTTGAGGCATCCACTATGTTGTTCCTAACCCTGCTTGCCGAGGGCTTAGGGGTTAAGGACCATCCATGTGAACCACCGCATGAGTCGGGAGGTCAAATTGGGTATGGGTGTGTTTTTAGGAGGTGTGTGAAAGTGTAGTGTATAGGTGTAGTGTGTGTGTAAGTCAGCCCCTTCACCGGACCAGAGCCACGCGGGCGGTCCTAAGGCCGAAGAGTCCTATAGGAACTCGTCTTTTAAAATTCCACATTTGATCTCGACCCTCTAGGTGATTAGGGGTCTACAATCAAGTTTGTGGAGTTTGCGGGGAGTTAAGAAGTGGTTTGAATTTCTAAGTGGTGGGTCCCAATTCTAATCCTCTAGGATAGTCGAAAGGAAAAGCCTAAGGCTAGATCCTAAATACTAAAGAGAAGAAGAGACCTCATCGAAAATGAGGTCAACAAATGGACCCCCAATAGGTGTGGTGTGCTAACCAAGCACACCGCACGTATTGGCGTTGACCGAAAAGATCAACAAAACCAACACAAGTGTCCAAGTGACAAACTTAGGACGAAGTAGAAGAGTTTCACTGGGGAGTGTCAAGTATATCTTTAGGACTGGAGATTCCTGAACTCTCGCTGGGGAAAGGAAAAGGAGGTGAATCCCAAATCACATGATGCGGGAATTCAATTTAGATTTTTGTTTTGTTTTAGTTTAAGTTTTGATGTGTAAGTTTAGATTTTGAGTTTCAATTTAGATTGAAGTTTAGTTTAAAATCAATTTGAGAAAATTTGAATTTGAAATTCGGATTTGAAATGAGAATTGAAACCTAAGTTCCAATCTCGGGATTGCGAGAAAACCGGAATCGGGGTACCGACCGCGAGAATGAGAATCGGAGTTTAAGTGTTGATTGAAAAGGATGAGAATCGAATTTAGGTACTGATCTCGAAAGTTTAATGAGAATTGAAACGGAGTTTCAACCTCGAAAGTTTAAGGAGAACTGGAATCTGGTTCCGGCCTCGAAGGTTTAATGAGAATTGGAAACTAGTTCCAATCTCGAAGGTCTAAAGAGAAATGGAAACTGGTTCCAATCTCGAAGGTCTAAAGAGAAATGGAAACTGGTTCCAATCTCGAAGGTCTAAAGAGAAATGGAAGCGGTTCCGATCTCGAAGGTCTAAAGAGAAATGGAAGCTGGTTCCGATCTCGAAGGTCTAAAGAGAAATGGAAACTAGTTCCAATCTCGAAGGTCTAAAGAGAAATGGAAGCCGGTTCCAATCTCGAAGGTCTAAAGAGAAATGGAAGCTGGTTCCAATCTCGAAGGTCTAAAGAGAAATGGAAGCGGTTCCAATCTCGAAGGTCTACAGAGAAATGGAAGCTGGTTCCAATCTCGAAGGTCTAAAGAGAAATGGAGCGGGTTCCAATCTCGAAGGTTTAATGAGAATTGGAAGCTGGTTCCAATCTCGAAGGTTTAAAGAGAATTGAAGCTGGTTCCAATCTCGAAGGTTTAATGAGAATTGGAAGCCGGTTCCAATCTCGAAGGTCTAAAGAGAAATTGGAAATTGGTTCCAATCTCAAAGGTCTAAAGAGAAATGGAAGCGGTTCCAATCTCGAAGGTCTAAAGAGAATTGAAGCCGGTTCCAATCTCGAAGTCTAAAGAGAATTGAAGCCGGTTCCAATCTCAAAGGTCTAAAGAGAAATGGAAGCTGGTTCCAATCTCGAAGGTCTAAAGAGAAATGGAAGCTGGTTCCAATCTCAAAGGTTTAATGAGAATTGGAAATGGATTCCAATCTCGGAAGTTTAATGAGAATTGGAACGAGGTTCCAATCTCGAAAGTTTAATGAGAATTGGAAATGGATTCCAATCTCAGAAGTTTAATGAGAATTGGAAATGGATTCCAATCTCGAAAGTTTAATGAGAATTGGAAATGGATTCCAATCTCGAAAGTTTAATGAGAATTGGAACGAGGTTCCAATCTCGAAAGTTTATTGAGAATTGGAAATGGATTCCAATCCCGGAAGTTTAATGAGAATTGGAAATGGATTCCAATATCGGAAGTTTAATGAGAATTGGAAATGGATTCCAATCTCGGAAGTTTAATGAGAATTGGAAATGGATTCCAATCTCGGAAGTTTATTGAGAATTGGAAATGGATTCCAATCCCGGAAGTTTAATGAGAATTGGAAATGGATTCCAATCTCGAAAGTTTAATGAGAATTGGAACGAGGTTCCAATCTCGAAAGTTTAATGAGAATTGGAAATGGATTCCAATCTCGGAAGTTTAATGAGAATTGGAACGAGGTTCCAATCTCGAAAGTTTAATGAGAATTGGAAATGGATTCCAATCTCGAAGTTTAATGAGAATTGGAAATGGATTCCAATCTCGGAAGTTTAATGAGAATTGGAAATGGATTCCAATCTCAGAAGTTTAATGAGAATTGGAAATGGATTCCAATCTCGGAAGTTTAATGAGAATTGGAAATGGATTCCAATCTCGGAAGTTTATTTGTGTGAGGAGAGATTCGGTCCCACGCCATCAGAACCAAATCGAACAAAGTTCGTGGCTCCGTGTCAATAGACCTAGTCGATCTCCATACGGGGAAGAAAAGGTAGGCCACAAAAGTCGAAATGATTTTGATGTGACGAAAAAAGGTTTAGGGTTCGAAATTGAAGTGTGGGTCTCTTGTGAGGAAGAGTTGTCCCGACGAGAGAATTTCAAAGCTTCTTGAGATAAATCTCGATTTGGAGTTGATTTGAAAATGTTTGAAAAGATGAATTTAGAGTGGGATCAGATTTGAGATTCATTTTCATTTTGTTTGTCCTTTAACTTTCCAAATGTTCATGTGAATTTTATTTAGCGTTCACGTGGATTTTGAAGTTATCTTATGTTTGGATTTTTTTAAGGAAAAAAATAATTCTCATTTATTATTTATATTTTTATTATTTTTTTTTTTTTGTTCTTTGTTCGAAGTTCGTTTAACTTTAATGGCGTTTCCAGATCAATTTGCACAAAAGAGGTGAAGGCCAAAATTGTGACATGGTCACTTTCATTCCAAACATGTTGAAGATACATCATACAACTTGATCTAGAATACATCTCATACAATCCATGTAGACTCAAAACGGACTATGTATGATCTTTGTCGATCCATCCAAAAAGGTATCTGTCAAAAATCCATGTCTGAATAGTGAGGTACATGGTCAATAACATCACATTCCAAGCCATCCTTGGCAAGGATGCCGTATAGATGTACGTTGGAGGTGTGATATTTTCCATGCAACTCACAGCTCGTAAGGTCGGAGGCTCTCTAGCTCCGGGTCTGGCTGGAAGTGGTAAGGTACTTTCCTGTCGTCCATTCTTCTGAAAGTAACTGAGATCCGCTTCACTGGTACTCCTGGTATGCAATGTTTAGCGACATACGCTCCGTTGCCCTTCGGT
This sequence comes from Papilionanthe hookeriana x Papilionanthe teres, assembly GCA_022702705.1. Lineage (NCBI taxonomy): Eukaryota > Viridiplantae > Streptophyta > Magnoliopsida > Asparagales > Orchidaceae > Papilionanthe > Papilionanthe hookeriana x Papilionanthe teres. Next base: position 11,551 of record JAKZJZ010002190.1, read on the forward strand.
ATCATGACGGAACCTACCGGTAATGGTATCTTTGCTGGCCCTCGGAACTCACACGGGCCTGCTATCCGGAGGTCGGATCCGAACATGATATTACACTCATTCGGAAAAGAAAGCGTGCGAAAGGTCTAACAAAGTCGTGATGATCTATGTGCGGGGGAATGCAGTCACCCTTCTTGTAAATGTTGATGATGCAACTGTTGGGTATGCAATCTGCTGGCAATACCCCCCATGTTATCATTCTTTTTACCATCCTCTTAATGACTAATGGCATTGGATCCACTCGGCCATGACGGAGTATCCCTGGTGGGTTTCCCTTCCGTCTTCTGCGAAGTTGTAGCGACATCCACATTGTATTGTAATTCTCCCCTTCCCTGGCATCCATCTCCGGGGTTCTGAGTAAGTGTTTTCTCTTAAGCGACACGCTCGGCCCATCTTTTTCAAATCCGGATGCGGTCCACGATTTGTTGTTGCTCGTATTCGAGAACACGTCCGTATGTAGCTCGAGGCCTTCTAGTATATTGATACTCCTGCCTCCGATTCTCTCGAAGTATTCAAAGTTTTCTTCTGGACATTCCGTATCCTTTCTAACTCGTATTCCGGAATAATTTGCAAATGACGAGGCACAGTGACGTCTTGTGGGATATATGGCTCGATCCCTTCACGTTCTCCCGCATACCTCGGCTCCTCGGGGATGATGTCCGTCGGGACATCCTCCGGGGTTGCTCCGCAACAAGGTCATGCATTACTTGGTGACTTTATCCGATGGCGTAGTAGCCTTCTTTCTTCGTTCTTCTTGAGATTTCTCCGGTTTCTTCGTCATCCCGGAGCTGGTCTCCTTTCTTCGAGTTCTCGGCGAACCGGTATCCTTGAAGTGTATGTACTGGCAGTAGCAACTGCCTCTTCGCGCTGGTCCGCTGCTAATTTAGTTAACATCTTGCGGATACGGCGATTTTTGTTTCTTCGTTGAGTCGCTGTGAGAGTAGCTCTTCGTATTTTCTGAATTTACGTAGGCGCGGCGGCGACAAGTACGCCCTCTGTCGTAGCGACTACGATTTGATCCTCTTGTCCTCTTCGGTGTTTATTTTTCTTTTCTTCTTTGCTTGGATTGGTGGCTTGGGCCACCCACTTTCATTCTTGTCGGCGGGCGGTTCCTCTCGGTCGATCGGGACCCGGTCACTTTCCTCGTATTGCGAGCCTGCCGGTGCGAAGTCCGAGTCAATCTCTATTATCGCTCCATCTTTCACCCTCTTTTCGTCGAGTGCAAGGCTTACGCCATTTCTAAAGTTCAGGACCAACCGCCCGTTCGACATTTCCTCGCGAAAAGACAAGGAAAAGGATCGAGGGTCGTACTAAGAACAAGAACATTAAGAAAATGTTTATTAAAGACAGTTTTTTTTATTATTACTTTTGTATTTTTAAATTCAACAGGAATGAAGTGGGAAAAGATCAGGAAAGAGATTTTGATTTGGAAGAGAGAAAACAAGGAAAACTTTATTATCATTATTTTATTTATTTTAGCACATTTTTTTTGTTATTTTTTTTGGGTTCGGACCCAGTCATAAGTAATTACTTCACCCGTGCTTCTAGGGATGGAAAATTCATTCCTTCGAAACATCAGGTAGCGTAATACTTTTTCAAGTATCGTCCATTGATCGGAAGCATATGTCGTTCTCCTTGGCAGTTCACTAGCTGGTAGGAGCCTCTGAGTAAGTCGCCTCGACCACAAACGGTCCCTCCCGAGTGGGTTCAAATTTTCCTCCTATCTTGCGGTGTGCAAGAATAGGTCTCTTGAGAACGAGAACTAAGTCACCAACTTTGAAGGTTCTTGGGCGGACCCGATCCGTCATGGGCTTGAACCATCTTAGCTTGGTATAGTTCTAAATTCTGCTGTGTCTGCAAGTCTTTTCCCTTCCGGGTTTTCCAATTCTTCTAATCGTAATTTGGCATTCTCTTCGTCGTGATTTTGTTTGCAAGTTGCAATCTCGAGTGAAGGAAGCTGGACCTCTAAGGGTAACACTGCTTCGGACCCATACACCAGAGCGTAAGGTGTAGCTTGAGTGGGAGTCCTGAAGGTTGTCCGGTAGGCCCATAAGGCTTCTAACAACTTCTCGTGCCAATTTCTCTTATTATCGTCCAAGGTTTTCTTTAAAATTTGAACGAGAGTTTTGTTAAAAGCCTCGACGAGGCCGTTTGCTCTTGGGTAGTAAATTGTTTAATATCGCCAGTCGATTACATGTCTCCAGACAAAATTGTTGATTTTCGTGCTTCGAATTCTGACCCAATATACGAGATGATACTGCGCGGCACCCCGAAACGGTAGACAACATGATTCTTGAAAAATTGTAGCACGTGATGTGCTTTCACTTCTACGAGTGGAACCGCTACGCCCGCTTGGAAAAGTAATCTGTAGCCGCAAGAATGAAGCGATGTCCTTTTGAAGATGGTGGTTCTATCGGACCCACTATATCTGTGCCCCAACATTCAAATGGCCACGACGCAATTGTCGGATGTAGCACATTTGGAGGTTGGTGTAGAACCACTCCGTGCACTTGCGCCAGTGACGGCTCTTGGCGATTTTCATGCGGTCGGTCATCATCGAGGGCCGGTAGTACCCTAGTCTTTTAATTTTCATTTTCATCTTCGGACTCGACTGGTGAGCGCCACGAGTCCCGAATGTATCTCTTTAACAATTTCACGAGCCTCGGATCCGCTTAGGCACCTTAGCCACATTTGATCGAAAAGACCTTCGTATAATGTATTGTTTATTAATGCGTAGGACAAAGTTCTTTTCTTGATGCGGTGGGCTAACGACCTATCGTCCGGTAGTTTTCTGTTTGCGAGGTAGTCCATTAATGGCTGTCGCCAATCTTACGTGTTTTTACGTCACTACTGCGATTGATCCTTTTTCCTTTTCGATTTGCGTATCGTGTCTATGTCGGTTTGTGATAGGACTGACGTCCGTGAGCGACACTTCCAGCGATTCATCTTACAAACGGGCAAATTCTTTTGCGAGACGGGCTAGCGCATCCGCTAAAGCGTTTTCCTTTACGGGAATTTTGTAGATTGTCACATTCGGAATGCGTTCCAACAGTTTGTATGGCATCTTGGAAGTATTGCTCGAGTCTTGGTTTTAAAATTACTGTATTGTCCGGCGATACGTTGAATGATTAATTGCGAATCCCCGTAGATGTTGATGTACTGTTATACACATTTGAATAGTTAATTCCGAGTCTGTTATGAGGGCTTCGTATTCGCTTCGTTATTTGTACACGGCTCTGTCGAGTGGTAGGAGTATCTTAACATCCCCCGCTCGGTGTTATAAAGATTAGTCCGATCCACGCCTGCAGGATACTTATCACTTGCGATTCTTCGTCTTTATGTCTTGAAGATGCTCCGTCGAAATATAATTCCCAACGTCGATCATCATGGTCTTCTAGGTTCATTATTTGTTCATCCGGCAAATCGTCATTGAGAGGCGATTCTGCCGGCAAAGAGTGTCTTTGCGAGAAGTCCGCTAAAACTTGTCCCTTTACGGCACGAAGAGGCACGAAAGTTATATCGAATTGCAATAATATCATTAACCATGCGGCAAGTCTGCCGGAAAGCGTTGGACGGGTCATCAAGTATTGCGATGGATTAAATTTTGAGATCGAGTTGACCTTATGAGAAAGCATGTAGTGCACGAGCTTTTGAGCGGCGAAGATCGGGGCCAAACGGTGCTTTTCGATTGCGGGATACCTTATTTCCGTTGGCGATGAACGACGGCTTAGATAGTAAAGAGCATTTTCTTTACCCTCATCATTGACACAGGCTAACGGGGCTCGAGTGAGTCGTCTAAGGCCGCGGTATAAAGTATCGATGGTCTACACGAGGCTGGGGCTGCTAAGACGGGAGGTGTCATTAGATATTGTTTAATGTCCTCGAAGGCCCTGCGGCATTTCTCTTCCCGAATAAATTTGGCGTCCTTTTTAACTAGTGCGAGAAAGGTGACACCTACACGACAAGTTTGAGATAAAGCGTCGAAGATATGCCGGCTTTCCTTGAAAAAATCGTAGTTGTTTTAAGGTTGCGGGAGGTGGCATTTCTAAGATAGCTTTAATCTTTTCGGGTCGATTTCAATTCCGCGATGTCGGACAACGAATCCTAAGAATTTCCCGGAGAGTGACGCCGAAGGCGCATTTTAAGGGATTCATCTTAAGGTTAAATTGTCTTAATCGTTTGAAAACAATTCTCGAATCATACGGGTGGTTTTCCTTTACTTTGCTCTTGATGACCACATCGTCCACGTAGCATTCGACTTGATTGTGGATGAGATCATCAAAAATTCTTGTCATCGCTCTGCGGTAGGTTGCTCCTGCGTTCTTCGATCCGAATGGCATCACTTGTGTAGCAATATACTCCGATCGGCGTTACGAATGCTTGTAAGTTTTTCATCTTCGGAGCCATTTTTATTTGATTGTATCACGAAGATCCATCCATGAATGAGAATATTTCATGTGTTGAAGCAATGTCGATCATTAATTCAGGATTGGTAGAGGAAATTCATCTTTTGGACATGCCTTGTTTAAATCTACGAAATCTACACAAATTCGATACGACCATTCTTTTTCATGGTGGTACCACATTGGCTAACCAAGTCGGGTATTGTTCTTCACGGACAAATTTAGCGTCTATTAGCTTTTTAACTTCGGTATGACTTGTTGTTCGATTTCTAGACGCATTCTTCAGGGACATTGTACGGCGGAACGAAGCGGGGATCCACTCCTAGCTTATGGATTGCGACCTGCGGAGCTAAACACTGGCATCTCATCGTAGCTCCAAGCAAAACGAGTCTTTAAATTCCATTAATAACTTGATTATTTCTTCGGAGTCTTCTTTATTGAGTAAGGAGCTAACAAAGGTAGGTCTAGGTTCTTCGTTAGTACCTAAGTTAACTTCCGTTAACTCATCTATTGTAGATTTGATCTCTTCTTCGAACTCTGGTGGAGCATCTCCAATTTGTAAATCTTCGAGTTCTTCGTAGTTTCCATGCAGTTTTCATTAGACTCGCAGGTGACAACCAAGCAAAATTCAGTATCGTCAACTGATCCTATTGTGCCGAATCCGAGACCATGTTTTGAATTGGGTGGACGACCGGAGTTATTCCATAATTTTTCAAAATGTTGTGATCGACCTTTTGTCCATTGTCGAGGTAAGAAACCACGCTGAATTAAATTTTGAACACGGGGAGAGTACCATTCAAAAGGCAATTCCATTAATTCCGATGAAGTAGCATCTTCAAATTGTACATTATTTTCAGTTTTGGAGGAAGGAGCACCACGGTAGAATTTAATGGGCTTTGCACCACCGCTACGTACCTCTTTGACCTCCATACCCTCGATCTTACTAGAATGGATCGGGGTCAGGGTCATAGTATGTACATAGTGGTTAATCTTCTCGTACATCAATTTATATTCTTCGTTTCTTTCATCTTCGAGAGGGATTTTGAATTGCGGCTTCTTCCGACTTATTGTCGCTGCTTCTTGTTTGATTTCTTTTTCTTCTTCAGAACTATCTTCCCGATCGACATTGATGGCTGGTTTCCTCGTCCAACCGTCCTAACGTCTACTGCCACGACCTCGTCCCCGGCCTCATCCTCGGATGCGAGTTGTGGAGAAACCTTCACCATCTCGCCGTAAGGGAGTGGTGAGTGACTGTTGGACTAGAACTTCAGGTTCTTCGTTGTCCCAAATTTCTTTTGCTTCATTTGTTATGGTATCTCTGGAGAAGATTGTTTTCTTCGGAGGTGCATAATAAGCTGCATCTTCATGGATTCCGATTTCATGTACGGAGAACGGTTGTAAGTCACCTTTGATACACTGTTCCCCTCCATCATAGTATTTAATGCATTGATGTAGAGATGATGGTACCATCCTATTTTCATGTATCCATGGTCGGCCCAGTAGAGCGTTGAATGACGTTTCTGAATCGATTATGTGAAATTTCGCGGTTGTCTTTGCTAAGTCACCGGTCTTCATCGGCGGTGTTATTGATCCGAGGGCTCTTTCTCCTTTACGGTTGAATCCCCTTAATAACATTTTGTCCGCTTCTAGCTCGCGAGCATCAATTTCCAAGTATGCTTAGCGTTCGAAGATTCATTATATTGATTGATGCTCCTGGATCCACCAATACTGCGGAGAGTGTAAACTTCCCGATTGTGGCCGAAATGTACAACGGCCGGTTGTGGTCTGCGTCCCCAGTAGTAGGTCATTGTCCGTGAAGGTAACACCTCGCTTGTTCCTTTAACGAGCAAACCTCATTTAAGGAATCTCAGGCCATTTGAGCTTAGCGAATTTCCGGATCGAGTAAGGCCTTGATCGAGCTTCTCTCATCTCCTTTGATAAGATGAGAGCGTCGTAGATGCTCGGTTGGTTAGTAGTTTCTAAGATGGGCTAGCACGTTGTAGTCCACTTTGTTTTCATGTGCCTCGTTTTCTTCTCGAATGGGTATTTCTTCGCCGGGGTTGGTTCTTCTCGAACGACCACACGCTTTCCTTTGTCTTTTGGACCCATTCTCGGAGGTAGAACTCTTCCACTTCTTAAGTTGACTTCGTGATTTCTTCTAAGTTTAGCATTAAGTTTGCTTGGTGTCTCCTTCGAATTGGAACGACGGGTTCTTCGAGGATTAGCTTCGGAGTGCGAAGGCTCTAACTCTATTGTGACTGGAGCTCCTCGAAACTCGCAAATAGATTCGTTGCTTGTTGAACTCTCGTAGCCTTCATGGTGGATGTCTTCTTCGTCATTGTGATCGTCGAGATTGTGCATGATTTGAGAATTGTTATTTGTATCAGAATCGACGTCCGGATTAGGTTGATTGTCGCTAGTTACGTAATCGTTAGAAACGGTCGAAAACGTAGCCGACGCCAAAACCCTCATCATTATAAGATCCCGCTGGAGTGGGCGGATAATCATACGAGTCGAGAGGTTCGAGGGATTTCTCCCCCGAATCGGAAACAACTATCCTAGGATAAGCGGCCCCTAGTCCAGCCTTAGGTGCCTCGGTCTTCTCTTCTTCGTCAATTTTCTTCTTCTCTTCGGCCGTCTCTTGTTGAGGTGGTTCTTACATCGCAAGTGATAGCGCCGGCTTGACGGTTTTCGAACTACGAATTGAGGCTCGCACCGAAGCGGTTTGGATGTGATCCAAAATCTTCTTCGAAGACTTTGTCCGAGCGGTAGTCCATCCATCATCGGTTGCATAGGGATCTATCGGAACAATGGAATCCGTCGAGATAACATTGACGGAACCTCCTTTCCGGGGTTCCTTCATGTATTCTTTCGGGATCGTTATATTCCCTTTCCGAAGATTGTCGTTGAGCCAACTTTTGAAGGTAATACAATCTTCTATCTTGTGCCCGAGCATCCGGTGGTAAGGGCGAAAGTTGGGGTCACTTTTCTTGTCGACTTCTTCGGTCTTTTAGGCTGCGGCGAGTTGGAAATGCTGGAGTCTTCATCGAGGTGCGGAACATTTTCGGCTCTGCCTCATTCTTGAATGGATACTCCCTGCTCGGGAACTCCCTAAACGTACGTTGTGGACGAGGCGGTTGTTCATGCTGTTGAGACGATCGATAGGCTGGGTCGGGGTTCTTTGTAATTACTGTTGAGTTCTTTGCGGCCGTTCGACGATATTTGTATCGGTTGCTTGCCTTTATCGACTACGCGACGATCCGGACTTCTTTTCAAAAGTTTTCACGGGC
>JAKZJZ010002191.1:0-19282 GCA_022702705.1 Papilionanthe hookeriana x Papilionanthe teres
AGACCTTACCCCGAATAAATCGATGCATTACAATACCCAAAAGGCTTCGTACCACCTCCGTTCAAGACTTTCGATGGTACCGGAAATCCTCGACAAAGATGTTGCACATTTTCGTGCTAGTTGTTGTAACGCCGGTGGAAGTGACGCTTGCTCTTCCGACAATTCGTCGCCAGCTCGTCGTGGATCGCCTCGATTGGTATGCAGAGTTACCAAACAGTTCAGTAAAGACATTTACAGAATTGGAAAATCTCTTCGTGAAACAGTTTGCCGGAGCTCGACACCATATCACCATCGGTGACTTAGTGGTGGAGAAACAGAAACCGAACGAGACTTTAGTGAATTACATACTTCGAAGGAGAAATCTAAGCATGAAGTGTGAGCCACAGCCTACAAGAACAACATGCAGTCGGTATCCTGCTTAAAAGCATTCACGGCCCGATAGCACTTCTCCTTAAGAGATTCACAATTAAGACTTTCGAGAAGTTGTTAAGCAAGGCCGGGAGCTTACAAGAGGAAGCGAAACAATTAAGTTTCGTCGATAAAACGGACAAACAGAAGCCTACGAAGACATTCGAAAAGAAGTCCGGGATCATCGCGGCAGTCGACAAAGGCAAACAACCAATGCAAATACAGCCGGAGCAACCGCAGTCCAGCTATCAACAACCTCAACAGAACTACCAACAACCTCAACCCGGTTATCAGCCAACTCAACAATATGAGCAACCGCCTAGCCCACAACGCACGTTAAAGGAGCTCATAAATAGAGAATATCCATTTAAGAACAAGGCAAGGCTAAAGATGTTCCGCAAGCTTGATGAAGACTTCGGATTTTCGACCGCCGTAACCCAAGAAGCCGGAGGAAGTCAACAAGAAAGACCATCCCAACTACCGCCCTTACCATCGTATGCTTGAACATAAGATAGAGGACCGCATCACCTTTAAAAGTCGGCTCGACAACAATCTCCGAAAAGGGAACATAACGATCCCAAAGGAATACATGAAAGAACCCTGTAAAGGAGGTTCTCGTCAATGTTATTTCGACGGATCCCATTGTTCCGATGGACCCTTACACGACCAATGATGGATGGAGTACCGCTTGGACGAAGTCATCGAAGAAAATTTTGGGTCGCATCCAAACCGCTTCGGCACATGCTTCAACTCGCAGTTTGAAACCTCGTTAAGCCGCACTATCGCTTGCAATCGAAGAACCGCCCCGAGAAGAAAAGACTCAGTAGAAAAGAAATGAGATCATAGAAGAAGAGAAGACCGAGGCTCCTAAGGCTGACTAGGGGCCGCTTATCCTAGGATGGTTGTTTCCGATTCGGGGAAAAATTCCTCGAACCTCCTCGCAGACTTTCGTGATCGGACTTATATGATGGCTGCGTTGCTCCGATGTTCTAACGATTACTTAACTAACGACAATCAATCGGATCCCGATTTCGATACCAATAACAATTCTCAAATCATACACAACCTCGACAATCACGATGACAAAGAAGACATTCACCAAGAAGGTTACGAAAGTTCAACAAGCAATGAGTCTATTTGTGAATTCCAAGGAACTCCAATCACAATAGAGTTAGAGCCTTCAGATTCCAAAGCAACTCCAGAAGAACCTGTCATGCCAATTCAAAAGGAGACACCTGTAAATTCAAGCACTGCACTCGAAGAAATCACAAAAGTTAATTTAAGAAGCGGAAAGGTTCTACCTCCGAGAATGGGTCCAAAAGACAAAGGAAAGTGGTGGTTGTTCGAGAAGAATCAACCCCAGCAGAAGAATTACCTATTCGGGAAGAAACTGAGACACATGATAACAAAGTGGACTATAACGTGCTAGCCCATCTTAGGAAACTACCAGCCAAACTGAGCATCTACGACGCTCTCATCTTATCAAAAGAGATGAGGGAAGCTCTGATCAAGGCCTTACTTGATCCAGAGATTTGTTTAGCTCAGATGGCCGGAGATTCCTTAGAAGAGGTTTGCTCGTTAAAGGAACAACGAGGTGTTACCTTCACTGACAAGTGATCTACTACTTGGGACACTCGATCACAACCGACCATTGTACATTTCGAGCTACAATCGGAAAATTTACACTCTCCGCAGTATTGGTGGATCCAGGAGCATCGATCAACATAATAAATCTTCTGGACGCTAGCATACTTGGAAATCGATGCTCGCGAGCTCGTAGCGGACAAGATGTTACTAAGAGGATTCAACCGTAAAGGAGAAAGAGCACTTGGATCAATAACACTGTTAATGAAGACCGGTGACTTAGCAAAGACAACCACAAAATTCCATATAATTGATTCTGAAACATCGTTCAACGCGCTATCGGGACGACCATGGATACATGAGAACCGGATGGTACCATCATCTCCGCATCGGTGCATAAAATACTACGAAGGAGGAGAGCAAGGCATTAAAGGTGATTTGCAACCTTTCTCCGTACATGAGATTGGAATCCATGAAGATGCAGCTTATTACGCACCTCCGAAGAAGACGATCTTCTCCAGAAACACCGTGCCAAATGAAGCAAAAGAAATTCGAGACAATAAAGAACCTGAAGTTCTAGTCCAACAATCACTTACCACTCCCTTACGGCGAGATGGTGAAGGTTTCTCCGTAACTCGCATCCGAGGTCGAGGCCGGGGACGAGGTCGTGGAAGAGACACCGGAACAGCTGGACGAAGAAACCGATGATCAACGTTGATCGGGAAAACAAATTTCCGAGGAAGAAGAGGAAATCAAGAAAGAAGCAACTTACAAGAAACCGGAAGAAACCACAATTCAAGATTTCTCTCGAAGATGAAAAGAACGAAGAATACAAATCGATGTACGAGAAGATTAACCACTATGTACACACTATGACCCTGACCCCGATCCAGTCTAATAAGATCGAGGGTATGGTGGTCAAAGAAGTACGTGGCAAGGTGCAAAGCCAATCAAATTTTACCGTGGCACTTCTTCTTCCAATGCCGAAAACAATGTACAATTTGAAGATGTCACTTCTTCCGAATTAATGGAATTGCCTTTTGAGTGGTACTCTCCCCCGTGTTCAAAATTTAATTCAACGTGGTGTCTTACCTCGCCAATGGAAAAAAGGCCGAGCACAACACTTCAAAAAATTATGGAATAATGCCGGTCGGCCTCCCAATTCAAAACATGGTCTCGGATTCGGCACAGTAAGTTCAGTTGACAATACATAATTTTGCTTGGTTGTCACTTACGAACCTAATGAAGACTATTTAGAAACTACAGAAGAGCTTGAAGATCTGCAAATTGGAGATGCTCCACCAGAACTTGAAGAAGAAATCAAATCTACAATAGATGAGTTAATGGAAGTTAACTTAGGAACTAGTGAAAAGCCTAGACCAACCTTTGTTAGCTCCTTACTCAATAAAGAAGATTCCGAGGAAATGATCAAGCTATTAATGGAATTCAAGGACTGTTTTGCTTGGAGTTACGACGAAATGCCAGGATTAGCTCCAGAAGTTGCAGTCACGAGCTAGGAGTGGATCCTACTTCCGTTCCAATCGACAAGCTTCCGTAAGAATGCGTTTAGAAATCGAACAACAAGTAATAACTGAAGTTAAGAAGCTAATAGACGCTAAATTTGTCCGTGAAGAACAATACCCTACTTGGCTAGCCAATGTGGTACCAATCGTGAAGAAGAATGGTCGATCGTAATCCGTGTAGATTTCGCAGACTTGAACAAAGCATGTCCGAAGGATGAATTTCCACTACCAATCCCGAAATTGATGATCGACATCGCTTCGACACATGAAATATTCTCTTTCATGGATGGATCTTCAGGATACAAACCGGATAAAGATGGCACCGGAAGACGAAAAGCTCACAACATTCAGAATGCCGATCTGAGTATATTGCTACACATTAATGCCATTCGGACTAACGAACGCAGGAGCAACATACCAAAGAGCGATGACAAAGATTTTTGATGATCTCATTCACAACCAAGTTGAGTGCTACGTGGATGATGTGGTCATCAAAAGCAAACTGAAGGAAGATCACCTGTATGTTTTGAGAATTGTCTTCGAGCGACTAAGGCAATACAACCTTAAGATGAATCCCTTAAAATGCGCCTTCGGCGTCACCTCCGGAAATTCTTAGGATTTGTTATCCGACATCGCGGGATTGAAATCGATCCGAAAAGATTAAAGCTATCTTAGAAATGCCGCCTCCCAAAACCTTAAAACAACTACGATTCCTTTCAAGGGAAGCCGGCATATCTTCGACGCTTTATCTCGAACTTGTCGTGCAGGTGTCACCCTTCTCAGCATTAGTTAAAAAGGATGCCAAATTCGTTCGGGAAGAGAAATGCCAACGGGCCTTCGAGGACATCAAGCAATACTTAATGACACCTCCCGTCTTAGCAGCCCCGGCCTCAGTGTAGACCGTTGATACTTTATACCGCGGCTCTAGACGACTCCTCGGAGCCCCGCTTAGCCTAGTGTCAATGATGAGGGGAAAGAAAATGCTCTCTACTATTTAAGCCGTCGTTCGATTCCGATGGAAGTAAAGTATCCTCCAATTCGAGAAGCATTGTTTGGCCCTGATCTTCGCCGCCCAAAAGCTCAGGCATTACATGCTCTCTCACAAGGTCAACCTTATTTCGAAAGTTAATCCATTGCAATATTTGATGACCCGTCCAACACTTTCTGGAAGGCTTGCCAAGTGGTCAATGATACTATTGCAATTCGATATAACTTTCGTGCCTCTTCGTGCCGTAAAGGGACAAATCCTAGCGGATTTCCTTGCAAGACACCCTTGCCGGCAGAATCGCCTCTCAATGACGACTTGCCGATGAACGGATAATGAACCTAGAAGACACCGATGATCGACGCCGGGAACTATACTTCGACGGAGCATCCTCAGCACGTAAAGACAAAGAATTGCAAATGATAAGTGCCCGGTAAGGCAGAATCGGACTAATCTTTATAACACCGGAGCGGGGGATGTTATGATTCTCCTACCACTTAACGTAGCCCGTGCACAAACAACGAGGCGTAATACGAGGCCCTCATAACAGGATTAGAATCGACCATTCGTATGGGAATAACGTACATCAACATCTATGGAGATTCTCGCTGATCATTCAGCAAGTCGCAGGACAATACAGAATCTTAAAGCCAAGACTGGAGCAGTACTTTCGCATGCCATGAAACCGTTGGAACAAATTTCGAATGTAACAATCTACAAGATCCCCGTAAGAGAAAATGCTCTCGCGGATGCGCTAGCTCGCCTTGCAAAAGAATTTGCTCGCTTACAAGATGAGTCGGCTTGAAGTGTTAGTTCAGTGACGACGAGTCCTATCACAACCCGACATGGATATGATACAGTAAATCGAAAAAGCAGAGGAATCAGCTGCAAGCAGTGACGGAAAACACGAAGATCGGCGTCACTCGCTAATAGAATACCCGCAAACAGTGGAAATTACCGTGACGATAAGTCATTAGCACATCAAATCAAGAAAAGAACTCTGTCTTACGCATTAATCAACAATACATTATACAGAAGGTCTTTTGATCAGATGTGGTTAAGATGCCTGAGCGGGTCCGAGGCTCGTGAAATTGTCAAAGAAGTGCATTCATGACTTTGTGGCGCTCATCAGTCGGGTCCGAAAATGAAAATGAAAATTAAAAGACTAGGTATTATTGGCCCTCGATGATGACTGATCGCATGAAGATTGCCAAAAGTTGTCACCAAAGGCTAGTGCACATGGAGTGGTTCTACACCAACCTCCAAACGTGCTACATCCGACAATTGCATCGTGGCCATTCGAGTGTTGGGGTACGGATATAGTGGGTCCGATGAACCGCCTTCTTCAAGAGGACATCGCTTCATCCTCGCAGCCTACGTACTACTTTTCTAAATGGGCGTAGCGCTCCACTCGTAGAAGTAAAGGCACACCACGTGCTACAATTTTTCAAAAATCAAGTCGTCTACCATTTCGGAGTACTGCGTAGAATTATTTCAGATAATGGGTCCGCATTCAGAAGTACAAAGATCAACAATTTTGTCGAGAGACATGGAATCGACCGGCGATACTCAACAATCTACTACCCAAGAGCAAACGGCTCGGCCGAGGCTTTTAATAAAACTCTCGTTCAAATTTTAAAGAAAACTTTGGATGACAACAAGAGAAATTGGCACGAGAAGTTGTTAGAAGCCTTATGGGCCTACAGGACAACCTTCGTGACTCCTACTCGCCTACACCTTACACTTTAGTGTACGGGTCCGAGGCAAGTGTTACCATTGGAAGTCCAGCTTCCATCACTCGAGATTGCAGCTTGCAAATAAAATTACTACGTAAGAAAATGCCGATTACGACCGGAAGAACTAGAAAACTTGGAAGGGAAAAGACTTGCAACGCAACAAAATTTGGAACCGTACCAAGCTAAGATGATCTGTGCCCATGATAAACCGGTCCGCCCAAGAACTTTCAAAGTCGGTGACTTAGTTCTTGTTCTCGAAGACCTATTCTCGCACATCGCAAGATAGGAGGCAAATTTGAACCAACTCTGGGAAGGACCGTTTGTGGTCGAGGCAGTCTACTCGAGAGGCTCCTACCAACTTGTGAATTGCCAAGGAGAAAGACAAATGCTTCCAATCAATGGACGATATTTAAAAAGTATTACGCAACCCGATGTTTCAAAGGATGGCCTCTAAAATAGAGTCCTATCCCTAGAAACACGGCTGAGACAATCACTTTATGATCGGGTCCGAACCCAAAAACATAAAAATAAATAAAAAAATGTACTAAAAATAAAATACGTGAAATCATAATAATAAAGTTTTACCCTTCCGTTCAAATCAAATCTTGTTCCTGATCTTTCTTCATCTTTTCCTACTTTCCTTAAAAATTAAAATAAGTGAATAAAAATCTTCGGTGATAAATGTTTTCTTAATGTTCTTGTTCTTAGTACAACCCCTGATCCTTTCCTTGTCTTTTGTGCAGGGAAATGTCGAACGAGCGGTTGGTCTTAAACTTTAGAAATGGCGCGAGTCTCGCACTCGATGAAAAGAGGGTGAAGGATGGAGCAGTGATAGAGATCGACTCGGACATTCACACCAAGCTGGCTTACAATACGAAGAAAATGATTGGATCCCGCTTGATCGAGAAGAACTTCACAAGCAAACAAGTGATGAAAGTGGGTGGCCCGAGCCACCAATCTAACAACAAGAAAAGAAAAACAAACGCCGCAGAAGATAAGAAAATTATGTCCATGGTTGCTACGCCAGAAGGCGGGCTTGTCAGCGCCGCACCCATAGAAATTCAAGGAGTGAGAAGAGCCACTCTCACTCGCTACCCAGCCGATGAAATAAGAATCGTCGTATTCGCAAGATGTTGACCAAGTTAGCAGAAGATCAACATGGATGACAAGCTGGGTACCGTTAGTGCAAACGCTCCAAGGAGACCGGTTCGACAGAACCGTAAAGAAGAAAGCCAACTCCAAAAAGGTTGGGACAGATGAAAGAAATACCAGGAAGAACAGAAATGGAGTCGGTGCCTCAACGCCGAGAAGATGTACCAGACCCGGAGAGTCTTGTTGCGAAAGCAACCCCGGAGGATGTCCCTACGAAGACTATCCCCGAGGAGCCGATACATGCAGGAGAGCGTGCGGGTTGAACCATACATCCCACAAGATGTTACCGTACACCGAGGACTTCGAATAATTCCATAATATGAGCCGGAGAAAATGCAACTAGTTGAAAAGAAGACCTTCGAATACTTCGAAAGGATCGAGGCGAAGAATCAACATCCTGGAAGGCCTCGAGCCTACATACGTACGTATTCTCGAATATGAACAACAACGATTGTGGATTGCATTCTAGAACTTCAGAAGATGGGTCGAGCAGGCCGTCTGAGAGAAAAGACTTATTCAGAACCCCGGAAGTGGATGCCAGGGAAAGGAAGAGTCACAATACAATGCGGATGTTGCTATAACTTCGCAGAAGACAGAAAAGGGAATCCACCAGGAATACTCCGTCACGGTGAGGTGGATCCCATGCCAAGAATAATTAAAAGAATGGTGAAAAGAATGATAACGTGGAGGGTACTGCCAGCAGACTGTATACCCAACAGTTGCATCATCAACATCTATCATAAGGGTGACTGCATACCTCCACACATAGACCACCACGACTTTGTCGACCTTTCGCACAGCTTTCGTTCGTCAACCAAGTGCAATATCATGTTCGGATCCGACCCTCCCGATAGCAGTGCCCAGGCAAGTTCCGAGGGCCAGTGGAGATACCACTTCCGGTAGGTTCCGTCATGATACTACAAGGAAATGGAGCGGATATCGCAAAACATTGCATACCAGAAGTACCAGTGGAGCGGATCTCTGTCACCTTTAGAAGAATGGACGCCAGAAAGGCACCATACCATTTCCAACCGCATCCAGAATTGGAGAGTCTCCGACCATACGAGCTGTGAGTTACATGGGAGATATCACACCTCCAAAGCACATCCATGCGTCATTCCTGCCAAAAGTGGCTTGGAAGGTGATGTTATTGACCATGTATCTTACTATTCAGACATGGATTTAATAGATACTTTTTGATGGATCAACGAGAATCATACATAGTCCGTTTGAGTCATGGATTGTATGAAGAATATTTCAGATCGAGTTGTATGATGTATCTTCAACAAGATTGAAATGAAAGTGACCATGTCACATTTTGCCTTCACCTCTTTTGTGCAAATTGACTGGGAAACGCCATTAAAGTTAAATGAACTTCGAACAAAGAACAGAAAAGAAAAGGAAAATAAATAAGAACTCTCTTTCATAAAAATCCAAACATTAAAAAGAATTTTTCAAATCCACATGAACTCCTACAATCATTCTCTGCACTTTACAATATGTTTTCATAATCTCTGCATTCATAAATCTCACCATATGTTTTCATAATCTCTCGCATTCATAAATCTCAAGAATATGTTTCATATCTTAGCATTCATAAATCTCAGCATATGTTCAATCTATGCATTCATAAATCTCAGCAATATGTTTTCATAATCTCTGCATTCACAAATCTCAGCAATCGGGATAGGCTTCCGCCCTACTCCCATCTCAGCAATCTCAGCATTCGGGATAGGCTTCCGCCCTACTCCCATCTCAGCAATCTCAGCAATCGGGATAGGCTTCCGCCCTACTCCCATCTCAGAATCTCAGAAATGCTTCCCCATATCAAGAATCTCGACCGGATAAGCTTCCGCCCTACTCCATCGAATCTCAGAATCGGATAGCTTCCGCCCTACTCCCATCTCAGCAAATCTCAGCAATCGGGATAGGCTTCCGCCCTACTCCCATCTCAGCAAATCTCAGCATTCGGGATAGGCTTCCGCCCTACTCCCATCTCAGCAATCTCAACATTCGGGATAGGCTTCCGCCCTACTCCCATCTCAGCAAATCTCATCATTCGGGATAGGCTTCCGCCCTACTCCCATCTCAACAAATCTCACAACGGATAGCTTCCGCCTACCCCATCTCAAGACTCGCATCGGATAGCTTCCGCCCTACTCCCATCTCAAAGCAAGGTTCCTCGAAGCAATCTCGGGATAGGCTTCCGCCCTACTCCCATCTCAAGCAATTCTCAGCACTCGGGATAGAGCATACGCCCTACCTCCTTTCTCAAAGCAATCTCAAAATTCTGATCCTCTCAAGCAAGAAATTGAAATCAAAGCATCTCGCATTTCGGATAAGCTTTGTCCTATTCTTCCTCAAGATTTGGAATAGGTTCGACTCCCGCTTCCTTCTCAACATACAAATGCATTCGGGTAGGCTTCTGCCCTACTCTTTTCTCCGCATAAAATCAAAATTGAAACTCAAATCGAAATTCAAACTCAAAATTGAAAACTTGAAATAGAAAATGAAACGAATCTAAGATCCCATCTCTTGAAATCTTCGTGATCCGAAATTCACCTCCTTCTTCCCTGCAGAGAGTTCCGGAATCTTCGCCTCTGAGATTTACCCGATACTCCCCAACTGGAAATTTCTTATACTTCGTCCTAAGTTTGTTACTCAGACATCTGTTTTGGTTCCGTTGATCTCTTCGGTCAACGCTAAGACGCGCGGTATGCTTGGTTAGCACACCACACCTATTGGGGGTCCATTTGTCGACCTCATTTTCGATGAGGTCTTCTGCTTCTCTCTTTAGTGCTTAGGATCTAGCCTTAGGCTTTCCTTCGACTAATCTTAGAGGACTAGAATATGGAACCCATCCATTTAGAAATTTAAACACCTCTTAATCTCCCCGCAAACCCCACAAGCTTGATTGTAGACCCCTAATCACCTGGAGGGTTGAAATCAAAAGTGAAGGTTTAAAGGATGAGTTCCCCATAAGACTCTTCGCCTTGAGACCACCTCGGGTAGCTTAGTCCGGTGAAGGTTGACTTACACACTCACTACACTCATACTCTACACTCCCACACACACAATCCAAATCCTAAAACCACACCCATACCCAACTTGATTCTCCGACTCATGTAGGCAATTCATATGGATGGACCTTAACCCCTAAGCCCCCGGTTAAGAGGGTTAGGAACAACATAGTGAATGCCTCAAATGAGTCCTCTCATGGCTCATATGGCTTAATATGGCTTCATGGCTCAATCAAAGTGATTCCATTTCACTCATATTTGATCAATCTTCTTTTTTCCAAAATTTCAATTTTCGACCCCGGGACCCTACACCTATCAAACCTACCAAAAGCCCTTAAAATCGCCCAAATCCTCCAAAATTTCCAAATCACCCAAAATTCCCCAAAATTAACCTTGAACATTTCCTCACCACTCAAATTGATCATCCATAGCCAAAAATACCAAAAATTCCAAAAGTACCCCCCAATACCCTCCAAATACCCAAAATGCCCCTCTTGACCCAAAAATCCAAAAATTCAGAAAATTCCCAGAAAATTCCACAAAATCCCAAATATTCCCAATTTCATTTTGTTCAACTATACCATGGGCTGATTTTGTCAATTTACCCCACTTTTTCCAAAACCCCCAATTTAGCTCATTCTTAACCCAAGTGAACCCAATGTCAAACCAAACCTACCCAATTGACCCCAATTTTGGTCCAATTCAATTCTGAACTTCAATTCAATATCCCCAATATCAATCTAGACCAAATCCAAGTCCAATTTGATTGACATTTGAATCCAATTTCACTTTTGAAGTTTAAGGCCCAATTTGGACCCATGACCCAAACTTAGCCCAAACCAAACCAATTCAACTCCAATTAACCCCAAATCATTTTCTAAAACCTTCCCTAACATCCCCACAAACAAAACACTAACATGATTTGCCCAAAATTTGGACCCAAACCCCACTCAAATTCAACCCAAAACCAAAAGGGCCAATTTTGACCTAAACCCAAACCTAACCCAAATAAGCCCAAATCCCAAAATCAAAACCCAACCAAAGTCAAAACCTCTTTGAAACACTCCCATAAAAATTTCCCAACATTAATTTTACATCAATTTCAACCCTATCCAAACATTGGCCAAAGTTAGCCTAATTTGACCTACATTGGCCCATTTACCAAATCAACTCAAATCCAACCCAATTCAAACCAAAATCACTCCAAACTCATTTCAAATCACTCATGACATATTCCTAAACCAAACCCAACAATTATTTGGCCCAAAATTCTACAAAATTCTCATCCATGAATTCATTCTTAAACCTAAGGGTTCATCCCCTTAAGCCTTCCTAAAAGCCCACTTCCACCAAATTCAAAAGCCCAAATCAATCTAAAGCCCACATGACACTTCCCCTCGTCATCCATTTAATCTAAAATCACTCCTAAAGTTTCTAAATCATCAATTAAACAATTCCAAATCATGCTTCATGAACAATTCTCCATCAAAGTGCCAAAATTCACTAAATTCTACTTCCATGAAATTAAGCTTAAGCTTATCCTAAGCCATAGATGAGCCATGAAGCCATGCATGAGCCACATGGAAGCCATGAGAGCCTCTTTACATGTCACCATTTCATTTTGGGCAAAATAAGGAGACTCTTTCCTTAATCTCCTAAAGTCATTAGCCTTAACCATGATTCCCATTAACCCAAATTTAATCCAAATATATTTGGATAAGGAGTTCTCCATGCCAAACCAACTCGATTCCTTTCGACTCCCCACAACACCCAAAGCCACCTTGAAGGGTGAACCAAGCCCAAAAGGTGGACTTGACCAAATCAAGCCAAAATTGGCCTTCCCCCATGCCATTTTAATCCAAGCTTTTGACACATGGCAAAGCCCAATTGCCTACACTAAACCCCAGCCCTGACCCACCTGGACCTGAGGGTGACCCATGCCTGCCGGCCAGCCTCCTGGATCACCGGAAAACACCATGGCCGAGACCTCGGGAGGAGCCAAAGTTTGGAATTCCCACTCGCCGAGCCGCCCCATGCCCAACGGCCACCATGGCTGTTCTTCCCTCGACCTAAGAAGTTGATCCCAAGCCCTAACTCCCCCCGGAGAGCCTCCAACCATGCCTATTTAAACACCACCACCTCTCGGCCAAATGAGGTGCCGAAACAAACCTTAAGGAAACTCGCCAAAATTGTTCCGAACTACTCCCCACACATAGAGAACTTGATCCCCACTCGAAATCCCCCCGCCATTTCCTCTCCGCGAGCTCAATTTCGTAGCTTAAAATCCAAGCCCAAAACCAGGACACTTCTCCACAAGCTGAGCCAATCCCCAAATTGATCGGTCCTACACCTTCACCGTACCAAGAGAAGAAGTTTACCAGCAAAAGCCCCCTCTCCAAAGCCAGCCATTGCTTCCAGCCTCCAAGCTTTGTGATCGGGCTTGGTCGAAATCATTCCTAGACAATTCACCAGGCCAAGGGACTTCATCTGGAGCTTGCTTGGACCCAATCGAACGTGACATAACTCTTAGATCGAAGCTTCACTTCTCTGAGCAAAGGTATGGACTCACTCTTCTTCCCGAGCTTCCAAAGATTCTCACTTTAGTTTGGGTCAATTTCAATACATGTTTACCATATGGATGTGTTCGTCTCTTCAAGACGAATCCATAGAGCATAAGAACTCGAAAATCCATCGAGAATCGATCGAGAAATTAGTGGTTAGAAGGTCGACGGTCACGGTTCACACCGGCCGTAGACGATGACCGTGAGCCGCTCGGATCGCGTGTGTATCGAGCGGACGGCCAGGATTGCGCCGGACAGAGTAATGGGACATGAACCGCGGGCCCTTGGAGCGCTGAGTCGGATGGCGGCGCCGAATCGGAGACGACGCGTGGCCTTTCGGAGCTGCTGAGGATGGCGTGGAGCTGCGTGGATAAGTAGGAAATTAGGGCTATTTTCTATTTATTTAATTACGAGAACTTTGAAAATTCATAACTTTGTGTAGAAAAATCCTAAAAATAAAATAAAAATAACTTCTTGCTCAGTGAATAGAGGAGAATAATGTGGAAAAGAAATCATGTAATTTCATCAAGTATTTTATTTTTAATTATTTATTTACTCTTTGCACTATTTCAATTCTCCATGCATATAGGAAATTCACCATGGCATGAGATCATAGGTCAGAGGCTATCCCTATGAGAAATTATTGATTTTTCAAATTCATGTCACTGTTTAGATTATTTTAATTCCAATAATTAGCATGTTGAGAGATAAATTTTAGAAAAATTTGGTGATGTTTCTTATGACCAGAGGACCCTAGGAAAAATAATTTTTGAGTTAATTCACTTTGAACAACCCTAATCGGCCTAAATACCCAAAAGTGAACTTTAATTAATTAGGGTTAACCATTCATCAAATTAACTTAAAAACAATTCTCCACTGTCCTTTAGGGATAGGAGAACACCACTTAAAAATTTGAAAACAATTGGACTTGATTAACCCCACCAAATGGGTTGATTAAGCCTCTTAAGTAAAAATGGGTAAAATTAAACTTTAAAAAATTTATAACTCACAAAATACTTTTCAAAAATTCACAAAATTGGTTTTGGAGCCTCTCTAATATCAGAGGAATTTATGAAAATTAAAATTGCAATTTTTTAAAAAAGTTGATTTTTAAGCTTATTTTAATATTTTAATAATTAAAAAATAATAAAAATCTCAAAAATATTAAAAATCACCAAAATGTCACATTTTGAATTCTAATCACTTAGGAACAAACCAAATATTTTGCCTAAGTCCCTAGGGTAAGATATTAAATTTTAAAGGCTTAATGTAAATTTTAATATTAAAAAATGTATTTTCCAACCTTTTCACTAAAATAATTCTAATAAATCAAAGGAAAATTAAAAAATTATAAAAATTGGTTTCTGATTTCTCTGATATTAGAAAGATTTTTGAAAAATATAAAATTCATTTTTCAACCTTTATTTTATTTTTAAATTAATTAATACTACAAAATTCAAAATAATTATAATAAATAAAATAAAATTAAAAAAATCACCAAATTTTGTCCAAATGGTCCTCTAGTCATTAGGAATACCCCACAATTTTCTTAAGAGCAGAAGAATTCCCTTGGTCATGTTATTGAATTTCCCTTAAAAAACCCTTATTTTCCATTAAAAATAATTACATAAAAAAATTAAATACAGAAAAATCACATTTTCTCTTCTAATGTCTTAATTGACATGTAAGTGAGGTCACATAAAAATTTCAAGTTCATTTGAGCTTAATTTAGTCAGTTATAAAATTATTAAGCTTGAAGGGCAAAATGGTAATTAAAATTTTCAACCTTTAATTAAAGTTTTAGGATTAATCAAAAGGGGAGGGTAAAATATTTGATTTTAAACTGATTTTGGATGATTGAAACTTAAATGGTTAAGCGTAGAAACCCACCAATCATTTTAAGAATAATTAAGGTAAACCTTAATTAATTAATTAATTAAATTTGGAAGATTAATAAATTTTTTTTGAAATTATAAAGTAGGGATATTATTTAAGAGGATATTTATTCTTTAATTTAAAAATCCCTAAATGAATCACTTCAATAATAGTTAATTCTTAATTAAAAGATTAAAATAATAATCCAAAATAAAATTAAATTAAAATTAAATTAAATTAAAATTAAAATTAAATTAAATTAAATTAAATTAAATTATAAATTAAATTAAATTAAAATCAAATCAAATTAAAATTAAATTAAACTAAATTAAACTAAATTATAAATTAAATTAAAATTAAATTAATAAAATTAAATTAAAAATTAAATTAAATTAAATTAAATTAAAAATTAAATTAAATTAAAATTAAATTAAATTGAAATTAAATTTAAATTAAGGTAAATTAAATTAAATTAAATCGAATTAAATTAAATTAAAATCATTTAATAACAAACCCAAATGAAATTATTAAGAATTAAACCTAAAATAACTTGAACACTATTCCAAACTTAAACTAATTTTTTTTTATAATTAAATCAAAATTAGAATTAAATCATTAAGTCTGAATCATAAAAATACTTAATAACTTGATTTGTCATTTTAAAAGCTCTTATTATTATAACTCTTAAATGAGCCATCAAGTGAAGTACTACCTCACTTATAGGATATTCCAATGTCCTAAGTTCACTGAGCAAAAGAATAACATTTAAACTCCCGGATGATTAATTCACTTGTATAATTAAATTCTCTTGACTTAAAACGATCCTATAAATATTAAAAAGATGTTTAAGACTCGTCTTAAGCACTTCCTCAATGTGATAGGATGTTTATAAGAACAATTGAACTTAATTGTTCTTTGATGAAGAAAATCGTCCTTAAACCAAAACACAAGAACTTAGACGTCATAGGAGATGACTAGCTATAGGAATAGGACTTTGATAACAACCAAAACCTTTCCCATAGCTTTACCTAGGTACTTATTGAAATATTTAAATGCCTTAACATGTGTTTTAAGTGCAGCTTGGGATGACGGGAAGACCCTCCAGGTACGCTTTTATTTTAGTGCAATTTACTTTATTGCAAATGCACTTTACCTTTCTCGCATGATAAACAACTCGTTGCATGAAAACCAAAACCTTTAGTGGTAGTCCCCGAACCGAAACCAAAACTAAATTAAAAGTCACCTGCAAGATAAAAATCACCACCACAACATTTCAAAATATAAAAACAACTCAAAATGTAATCACAAACGTAACACAAAACTACAATTGCAACTAAATTAAAACGTCTCGTTGAATGATCGGAATACCTCGGATGATGTAACCCACGTGTTGCTAACGGGATTTCCCACTGGTTTAAATGAAAGTGTGGAACTCATTCAGTTGAGTTTAGCAAATTCATCCGGACTAAGTGAATTCAATGAAAATAACGTTGTCGGGATGACGGAACCGTGGGATCTTAATCGGTCTCGTTATAATCAACTTTAAGATTTGTTTTAACTAAAACACAAAAAACACTTGGACTTTAAGATTCCTAAAACCAAACTCTTCTCTTCTCTTTTGATTACAATCTTCTAAAACTAAACCTCTGCAACAACAAGGAGCTCGGAGCATGGTGGGCAACACGGCCATCGTCATCAGCAAAACCTGAGTCTACTTCAGCAAAACTTTCTTAGAATTAAATAACCAAGCCATAAGATTTCGAGGTAGTTTGCCTAGTGCAACATAAATCCTCAACTCTCCGTTAGGTATTTGCATGATCGTGTCATGTAAATTAAGCCCTAACCGGTCTTAGGACTTCGAGGTAGTCATTTAGTACGACATAAACCCTCATATCTTCGAGGCTATTTGTATGATTTTATCATACAAATATAAGTCCAAATTAATTAAAATTGGCAAGATTGAAATATCAGATAATATTAGGATTTCCTTAAATCTGTGCCAAACAATAGGATAGTTTGGGAAGTTGCCAAGATTCTTCTTGGATCTTCGACTTCTCCTACTCCTCTTCCATTGGACTCCTAAAAATAACTGTTCTAAATTTGATCCATTCCCTGTTGAAATTTCCAAAATCCAATCCGTTGAAAACCTTAAACTTTGAAATTCTTGAGAGCAAAGTCACTGATTATTATCGAGAGTTTTTTAAATGATGCACTTCATTTAAGATGTAATTAACTATAGGGGCTTGCCCTTATAGGGAACTTTAAGAACCCAGGTAATATAAATCCTGATTAATTCATTAATATTAAGGAGGGGAATTTGTCGGCTTATAAAATTGGTTCGCAGACCAAACGGATGTCACAAGTCTTCTAGTTTATTTAATCGAGCCCCATCGTCAAGCAGTGTGCCTATTCTTCGGGATAGATACACGGTTTGTGGTGCGGTGCTCGTTTATATAAACTATTTGGGATGTGAGATCGGCTTTGATTTCATATCTTAAAATTTTTCAAATTTAAAATTATTTTCAAAATCAAATACTACTTTTCAAATTACTTATTTAAATTAAATTAAAAATTCGCTGACAATTTATGTAGGCATCCTTTTTTCAAAAATACAAAACACAACTTAAAAATATGCCGACACTGACCAGGTTAAACCAAGCGCTTTGTGGGAGGCAACCCACTATTATTAAGTGTTTGCTTTGTTTGACATGTTATTTGTGTTTGTTTGTTACTTAATCAAGTCTTATTCTTCCTTAATTTTCATTAAAGACATTTAAGAAATGAATAGATCCGATGTTTGGAATGCATTTGGAAGAAGTGAAGTTTGGCGAAATTTGAACTAGCGTCGAACGCGTTGTCATCAGCGTCGGACAACGCCGCTATTCAGAAAACAGTTTCTTGTCTCTAAATTCAAGCTTTGGCAGTTCTAGGCAGTATATCTTCCATTAGAACTCCCAAAAACTGCCCTTAGATGCAGGAACTACCCAAGGAATGAAGAGGAAGATCCCAAATCTCATCCAAATGGATTCCAACTCGATGGAAACTTCAAGATTTCAAGTTTTCAACTGTAGAAAGTTCGTCAGTTTCGATGCGCAGCATCTATTCAACAAAATATCTCAAAAATTAGATTTATTAAGGAACGAAGCTTTATGAATCGAGGTACAAATTTTCCTACCACTAGAATTGATGAAATTATTGTTAAGAGACGTTGGGCAGTATTGTGTTATACTACTACCGCTGTAGTTGTCCAGGTTGTGAAGCAATTCTATGCAAATCTTCATGGAATCAACTAAGGATCAATCTATCTGCGAGGTAGGTTTATCACATTTACTCCTGCAAATATTAATGATTTATACATGATTGAGAATGTGTTGATCTGCCACTATTCAAATTTTGCCCTGACGAAGGACAATATGAATGATATACACAGATATGTGATGGATGAAAGTGATGAATGGGAGCTGAGAGATAGCAGGTATGTAAGTTTCTTGACCACATTGCTAAATCCTACGTTGAAACACTTACATTATTTCATATGTGCAAAATTGCTCCCAACTATGAAAATCAGTAAAGTAACTAAAAAGTGTGCTATTTTGAACTATTGTATTCAAATGGGATGCCTATTGATATTGGTTAAATAATTGTTAAATATGTTTTGGGATTGATCGTTCACGGATCTAAGTATGGGCTTGGACATCCTTCCACCATATTTCTCCTCTGCAGTCAATCACAAGTGTCATATGAGAACTGGGAAAGAGTACTTCTACCTTGGAAGCCTATAGACCCAGCAGATGCATATAGTAACCAGGCAGTTGGTGATATGAATGACATGAGCATTATTGAAGATCAACCATCTCAGAGGTCAACACCTATTCCTCCTTACTTTCCTGAAAATTCACAGATTATCTTGAAGAAAATTAAGAAATTGGAGAAGGAAGTACAACACTTGATGAATTCAATCAACAATCTATCAGATTTCTTTGATCATTTGGATTGGAGAATGAAGGAGCACTTTGATCATTCTGGATATCTTGGATGAACTTTGACGCGATTGATGAAATGGAAAGGTTGGATTGAAGAGGATTCTACTGAAGAATTTTTGTTTCGTTCATTCTACAATCTGTTCATTCACGCTCAATCAATTGGAGATCTTATGGTTGATGATAGTTCTGAGGAAGATTGAAAACTTTATTATTGTATTTCTGTGTTTGGTTATTTGATTGCTTTGCTTGGATGTTATATTTGGACCTGCTTTCTTATTTAGTTTTCAGCGTTATTGTGTTGTGGTTGTTATTGACACTGAATTTTAGAATTATATGGTTTAATGATGTGTAATGTTTAGTGTTATGTGTATGTGTTTGATACTTAGATTTTATATATGAAAGGGATGTTTTGTGATGTTTGTGTTAAAAAATATCATTTGTCATGGCTTTAGAAT
>JAKZJZ010002192.1:0-19281 GCA_022702705.1 Papilionanthe hookeriana x Papilionanthe teres
TACAATGAGTCAATGCCCTTTGGACCTAAAAAATCAACTTTGGTCAAATTGGTCAAACCAGACCAAATGACCTACCCTGTTGAGCCCATAGGTCAACCTTTTGACCTAAAAAGTCAACTTTGGTCAAATTGGTCAAACCAGACCTAATGACCCACCCTGTTGACCCCATAGGTCAACCTTTTGACCTAAAAAGTCAACTTTGGTCAAACGGTCAAACCAGACCTAATGACCTATCCTGTTGACCCCATAGGTCAACCCTATGACCTAAAAAGTCAACTTTGGTTAAACTGGTCAAACCAGACCTAATGACCTACACTGTTAACCCCATAGGTCAACCTTTTGACCTAAAAGTCAACTTTGGTCAAACTGGTCAAACCAGACCTAATGACTTACACTGTTGACCCCATAGGTCAACATTTTGACTTAAAAAGTCAACTTTGGTCAAACTGGTCAAACTAGACCTAATGACCTACACTGTTGACCCCATAGGTCAATCTTATGACCTAAAAAGTCCACTTTGCTCAAAATGGTCAAACCAGACCTAATGACCTACACTGTTGACCCCATAGGTCAACCCTATGACCTAAAAAGTTAACTTTGGTCAAATTGGTCAAACCAGACCTAATGACCTACCCTATTGACCCCATAGGTCAACCTTTTGACCCAAAAAGTCAACTTTGGTCAAATTGGTCAAACCGCACTAAATGACCTACCTCGTTGACCCCATAGATCAACCTTTCGACCTAAAAAGTCAACTTTGGTCAAATTAGTCAAACCGTACCTAGTGATCTACACTGTTGACCCCATAGATCAACCTTTTGACCTAAAAAGTCAACTTTGGTTAAATTAGTCAAATCGTACTAATGACTACATCATTGACTCCATAGATCAACCCTATGACCTAAAAAGTCAACTTTGGTCAAATTGTCAAACCGACTATTGACTACCACGTTGACCTATAGGTCAACCTTTTGACCCAAAAAGTCAACTTTGGTTGACCCCATAGGTCAACCTTTTGACCCAAAAAGTCATCTTTGGTCAAATTGGTCAAACCAGACCTAATGACCTACCCTGTTGACCCCATAGGTCAACCTTTTAACCCAAAAAGTCAACTTTGGTCAAATTGGTCAGACCAAACCCAATGACCAGTCCTGTTGACCAATAAATCAACCTTTCACCCACTGACACATTTAAAACACCACAATGACAAAATCACAAGGGTTGGACATCTTAAAATCAATTTGATCAATTTGGGCTGACTTGGGTCAATCCAAGTCAAAATTGGTCAACAACTATCTATTTTGATTAAAATAGATAAAAATGAAATAAAAATAACAAAATTAATCAAATAATTAATTTCAAAATTATTTTGATTAATTAAAATGATTAATGATTTAATTTTTAAAATTTTTTTTAAATGACATGATTAATTAAAATGAAAATTAAATTAAAATCATAAAATAACAAAAATGACAAAAATAATCAATTAATTAATTTGAAAATATTTTCAATTAATAAATTGATTAATAAAATAATTTCCACCAATTTTAGTTAATAAAATAATTAATTAAAATGGGAATTAAAGAAGAAATGAAATCATCTTTAGCCTCTTCATATTTAATTGGGCTAAACCATCTTAAAGGCTTATTTAACACTTAATTAAGCTCATCTTAAGGCCCATTACCCACGGCTTAACATCCATGGTTATGCATGGGATGAGGTGTCACCACCTCCTTCACTCTAAACACATCCACTCCTTAAGGTGGCCGGCCAACACAAGGCCATCTTCTCCACCTCCCAAGCCACCCAATGGGAGGAAAATCACACATGAAACCCCCCTTACAATGGTTAATGGTAATGATGAAGGCTAGGCATATGTGTCACCATTTGCCAAGCCTAAAAAGTGAGGTGTAAGCTCATTAGCAAGTGAAAAAACAGCTCACAAGTAACCTCCCACAATGGCCAATGGACAAGAGACAAAGAGATGAAATTCATCATGAAAAACTTAGGGAGAAGCATCCAAGCCTATCTACAGCCAATTGATCACCCAATCAGCTAATAGAGGAGGTAAGTAATCCTCTAGAACAGCCTAAGCCAAGCCAACACCATCCCCTTGCTATAAAAGGACCCCATGACCGAAACTAGCAAGAGAGGAGAAAATATTTAGGGAGGTCCATAGGCTGCTCAAACCCTCTTGCTCCCAACACAAAACTTCTTCCTAAGAGCTTCCATAATCTTTTAGGATCAATCCCAAGCCTTAGTTTCTGCCCATTTGAGCCAATTTGACCAATTTTCAAAAACAGCCCAAATTAAGTATCTCTTTCAAATTCCTCCCTAAGCCCGACTTCTGGAACAAATTGCTACAGCAATGATCTTTCATTGGGGTCCCAGAAGGCAACCATAAAGTCTGATCTAGCTTGATTTGCTTGTGGCCAAGATATGGAATTTATCTTTGCAAAATAAATCATGTTTTTGATAAATCATGTGCTATACTAGCTCAAAAGTGTATCATCACCGTATGGATAGATACTTCTCATCTAGATGAGCATTTTAAAAAAAAATCACTCAATTTCATCAAGAAATAAGTGACATATTAACATTTGAAGTTTAACAGTTTCGAAATTTTTGAAATATAAATTCCAAATATTCTCGGCCCTCCGATCGCGCGCTGTTTGAGATCAACGGCCCAGATCCCGCTTCGCACCGTCCGCCGTCCCACCCGTTGCACAGGATCTTCCCACCCGTTCGACGCGTCCGAGGACACGCGTCGACAGCGGGAGATTTTGGCGGCACAGAATTCAAAAAAAAAAGAAAAATTCATTTTAACCCTTCAAACTTCAAAAAATCATATCTTTTTAACCAGAGGTCATAAAAATAAAATAAAAATACCTCTGGAAAGCTCTTGAAGAGGAGAAAATTATGAGACCAAAATCATAATTTTATTCTCAGTATTTAATTTTTAATTAATTAAATACTCTCTGGAGTATTTCAATTATTAAAAATTATTTACAAATCAAAAAATTATGAAACTTTGAGGCATTTATCTTTATGTTCTTAGGGACCTTCAATAATTTTTCTAAGAACAGAAATCATGCCTAGGATACCTTTCTTGAATTCTCAAGTTTCTTTGTAATTATTTCAAATAATAATTATAAAAATTTGAAAATTAGGAAAATAAAAATACAAATGACTAGGAAAAGTATTTGTCATAGAAACAATCTTGAATGACATTCTGAAATTTAGGGTTAAAATCATTTATTAATTAAATAATTTTGATCCTAAAATGACCCTTTATAAAATTGAACTATTTTCATCAACAATCTAAGTTTAAAAATGATTCTAGCCTATGATAGGCTAATAATAAACTTCACTTGAGTCTAAAATGAAAAGATTAGATTCAATTAAGGCTTAAAATGACATTTAAACCTAGTAAACCTTACCTAAATTAGGTTTAATAAAAATTAAACTTCATTAATTAAGTTTAAGGACACACTAAACTTAATTAACCCATTAAACCTTACCTAAATTAGGTTTAATAAAAATTTAACTTTTTTAATTAAGTTTAAGGACACACTAAACTTAATTAACCCATTAAACCTTACCTAAATTAGGTTTAATAAAAATTAAACTTTTTCAATTAAGTTTAAGGTCACACTAAACTTAATTAACCAATTAAACCTTACCTAAATAAGGTTTAATAAAAATTAAACTCTTTTTAATTAAGTTTAAGGACATATCAAACTTAATTAACACAAAACCAAACACCCTTTAATTAGGTTTAAAGACATATTAAACTTAATTAATCAAAACTAAACTACCTTAATTAGGTTTAAAGACATACTAAACTTAATTAACCTCCTTAAACCTAAGGTTTAATCAAACTTAAACCCTAATTAGGTCTAACCCTTAGACCTAATTAAACAATTAGACCTTAACTAACTAAGGTTTAATCAAACTTAAACCCTAATTAGGTCTAACCCTTAGACCTAATTAAACCATTAAGCCTTAACTAACTAAGGTTTAATCAGACTTAAACCCTAATTAGGTCTAACCCTGAACTCAATTAAACCATTAGACCTTAACTAACTATGGTTTAATCGGACTTAAACCCTAATTAGAGTATAACCCTAGACTAATTAAACCATTAGACCTTAACCAACTAAGGTTTAATCAAACTTAAACCTTTATTAAGTCTAACCCTTGACCTAATTAAACCATTAAGCCTTAACTAACTAAGGTTTAATCAAACTTAAACCCTAATTAGGTCTAACCCTGAATCTAATTAAACCATTAAGCCTTAACTAACTAAGGTTTAATCAAACTTAAACCCTAATTAGGTCTAACCCTTAGACCTAATTAAACCATTAAGCCTTAACTAACTAAGGTTTAATCAAACTTAAACCCTAATTAGGTCTAACCCTTACACCTAATTAAATCATTAAACCTTAACTAACTAAGGTTTAATCAAACTTAAACCCTAATTAGGTCTAACCCATTAGACTTAATTAAACCATTAGACCTTAACTAACTAAGGTTTAATCAAACCTAAACCCTAATTAGATCTAACCATTAGATCTAATTAAACCATTAAACCTTAGGCTTAACTAAATTCAAATCCTAATTAGCTCTAAACCTTAGACTTAATAAGACCATTAAGCCTTAATTAACCAAGGTTTAATAAAAATCAAACCTGACTTAAGTCTGACCCATTTAGACTTAAGTCAAACCAAACTTAGTTAGATCTAAGTCAGACTCATGTCCAATCTACACTGAACTTAAGTCAAAACCTAACTTAAGTCTAACCCACATTAGACTTAAGTCAAACCAAACTTAGGTTCAACCTGACATGAACTTGATTCAAACTTAAACCTAACCTAAGTCTAACCCACATTAGACTTAAGTCAAACCAAACTTAGGTTCAACCTTATATGAACTTAAGTCAAACTTAAACCTAACTTGAGTCTAACCTATATTAGACTTAAGTCAAACCAAACTTAGGTTCAACCCACATTGAACCTAAATTAAACCTAAACCTAACTTAAGTCTAACCTACATTAGACTTATGTCAGACCAAACTTAGGTTCAACCTGACACGAACCTAAGTCAAAATCAAACCAAAATTAAGTCTAACCCATATTAGACTCAAGTTAAACCAAACTTAGCCAAACATGACCTAACTTGAGTCCAATCTAACTTGAACTCAAGTAAACCTAAACTTTAGGTTCAACCCACATTGAACCTAACCTAAACTCAAAAATAATCTAACTTGAGTCCAATCCAACTTGAACTCAAGTAAACCTAAACTTTAGGTTCAATCCATACTGAACCTAACTCAAACTCAAATCTAACTTGAGTCCAATCCAACTTGAACTCAAGTAAACCTAAACTTTAGGTTCAATCCACATTGAACCTAACTCAAACTCAAACATAATCTAACTTGAGTCCAATCCAACTTGAACTCAAGTAAACCTAAACTTTAGGTTCAATCCACATTGAACCTAACTTAAACTCAAACATGACCTAACTTGAGTCCAATCCAACTTGAACTCAAGTAAACCTAAACTTTAGGTTCAATCCACATTGAACCTAACTTAAACTCAAAGATAGCCTAACTTGAGTCCAACCCAACTTGAACTCAAGTAAACCTAAACCTTAGGTTCAACCCACAATGAACCTAACCTAAACTTAAACATAATCCAACTTGAATTCAATCCAACTTGAACTCAAGTTAATTTAAATCTTAGGTCCAATCCACATTGAACCTAAATGCAACCCAAACCAAAGTTAAGTCTAATCTACATTAGACTTAAATCAAACTGAACTTGAGTTCAACCCCTAAAACAATCCTAAATCTAGGTCCAACAAAATAGACTTGATTAAGACTTAAACCTTACCTAAAATGGATTTGAATGGTCTATAATTCTAATTAAGTCTAATTTATTAGGCTTGATTAACCTTTAAAGCCTATTTAAACAAGGTTTAAAATTTAATTAAGTCCATCCTAAACAAAACCCTTTTAACTTAGGTTTAAACAGACATGAACTCAAGTTAATCAAATTCAATCAACATAGAATTTAACTTAGGTTCAACCAGACACAAACCCAAGGTAATTCAATCAATATTGAATTTAACTTTAAACCTTTTAACTTAGGTTCAAACAGACATGAACTCAAGATTAATCAAATTCAATCAACATTGAATTTAACTTAGGTTCAAACAGACATGAACTCAAGTTAATCAAATTCAATCAACATTGAATTTAACTTAGGTTCAACCAGACACGAACCCAAGGTAATTCAATCAATATTGAATTTAACTTTAAACCTTTTAACTTAGGTTCAAACAGACATGAACTCAAGATTAATCAAATTCAATCAACATTGAATTTAACTTAGGTTCAAACAGACATGAACTCAAGTTAATCAAATTCAATCAACATTGAATTTAACTTAGGTAATTCAATCAATATTGAATTTAACTTCAAACCTTTTAACTTAGGTTCAAACAGACATGAACTCAAGTTAATCAAATTCAATCAACATTGAATTTAACTTAGATTCAACCAGACATGAATCCAAGTTAATTCAATTAATATTGAATTTAATTTTAAACCTATTAACTTAAGTTCGAATGCATACATGAACTCGAGTTAATTAAATTCAATCAACATTGAATTTAACTTAGGTTCAACCGTACATGAACCCAAGTTAGTTCAATCAATATTGAATTTAACTTTAAATCTTTCGATAGACATGAATTCAAGAATAGACATGAACCCGAAATTTAAGTTCAAACTCAAGATCAATTCAACATTTCAGATCAAGACCGACATAATTCGACATTCTAAAATTGAAATTGACATAACCGACATAAATCTGATGTTGACATAATCAATGAAAATTTGACATTTCAAAAATAAAACAACATGATTAGCATAAAGTTGACATTTCGAAATAACTTGACATTCAAAAAATATTCTGTGACATTATTTCTGACAATATTTTATTTGCAGGATGAAAACAAGAAATTCCGTTTAGATTTTCTTTGCATGTTATAGGGTGTGCTAACTCTGTTTTGCAGGACGTCGACGATGGAATATTAGCAACAAAACAAAACAAAACTTTTAGGTTAGACATATAACCTGAAACTTTTCAACAAAACAACGACTTCGACAACAAAACAAAACTTTTAGGTTAGATATATAACCCGAAACTCTTCAACAAAACAACGACATTGACAACAAAACAAAACTTTTAGTGTTAGACATATAACCCGAAACTTTTCAACAAAACAACGACATGACAACAAAACCGGAACCTTTAGGTTAGATATAATTCCTAAAGCATTCAATAACATGATATAACGACATTCGGGAGTGATAAGTAGGTACATCTCTCCTTAAAATAAATTTTTAGAAAACAAATGATTAACATTAATCGAAGTTTTCTTAAACAATCGAGAATTGTTTAAGATGTAATTAACTATGTAGGCTTACCTCTATAGGAGATCTAAAAGAACCCAAAATAGAAATCTCTCGGTTTACCATGATTTTTCTTAATATGAAAATTCTAGAATACGTTATTCTAGAATATCCTCATATAAGAATTATCATAAACATCCTTTTCTACTATTAGTCCTAAAAATTCCCTAAATCCTTCATAGGATTTATACGAATAAAACTAGGCTAATATTAGATGGCGACTCCTTGACATTGATATGATATATTGGATGGCGATGACATGACCTCATCCCCATCAAGGACACATTTCAGAAATAATTATTATAATTCCATCGCCACCAAGAGAGTGGCGACTCCGTTGGGGAGAATCTTTCTTCTCATCTTTTGTTATCATTTGTTTTCATTTCAAAATTTTGAAAATAAAAGTTCCCAGTTTATAAATAAGTCGATAATATTCGTTTTTCTTGAAATTACAGAAAAATCGCAATGGATTCTCCGAATTCGATCTTTTCTTACTTTCAAGACTTTGACATACCAATAGAGGAAAATCCTCCATTTTATCATAATGATTATGGATTATTTAGTGAAATGGAATTCATATTATATAATTCATATCAAACTGATTCTCATTCTTTTCAAGAATTTGACTTGCAACCTTATGAAGACTTTCTGAATTTTACAGACAATTTACCTGAATATACACCTGAAGAACCTTACATCCTTGAAGAAATGAAAAGACAAAGTGATAAGAAAGGAAAACAAGTTTACGAGGAAGATGATGTTCCACCATCATCTATGTATGAGATCGGTCTTCTTCAAGGAACGTTCATGAAACTCCTTCATTTAAAAGAAAGAAAAGGTGGAACGAAAACGATAATTTTGAAACACGTGAATTTCAACAGAATATTTTTGGAAATCCTTCCTTTGTAGAGGAAAATCAATATATTCCAATTCTCGTCGAATACACTCGACAATTCCTTTCAACCTAAAGGATCTCCCCTATTTCGTGCTCGTACATTCGAGTGTTTAAGAGATTAGCATGAAAAGAAAAATGTTCATTATCTAAGTTATTAGATAAAATGGGTTGTGCAGTCTCCAAAACCATGAAAAGGAGAATTTTAGCAATGGAAAATTCTGATTATCAAGAAACTGATTATCAATTCCCAACTGATAAACATTGTGTTCGAGTGCTAGTAAAATTTCGATTGGGTCCTAGAATAAGAGATGTAGTGGTCACCAATGACAAAACTCGATATGACAATTTAATGTCAGAAGCAGAAAATACAACTGCTAAAATGACAGACTTAGTCCAGATGCTACAAAAAGCAAATTATCCCTATATTGGATATGATACACCACCTGAGAATTCTCGTCCTATACTTGAAAATAATGTATGGAGGCGAAAATCATCTGAAAGAAATTCTGATACCACCAACACTCCTGCAAATAATTCACAAGAAGAGATTTACAGAAAACATTCTACAAAATCATTTCAGGAGAGATTAAAGAAATTAAAAGAAGATATTAAACAACTTTCAAGACAAGAAAGGAAAAATACTTCTGAAAGTTCCAATGAGAATGTTGCCAGTGTTAACATGGTAGAAACCCGATCCGCTTCCTTAGCACGAGAATCAAATGAAGAGGAATTGCGAGAGGTGATACGACAACGAGATGAACAAATAAGTCGTCTTGAACAAAGAATGGAAGAACCGGTAGCGACTTTGCAAAAACCACCAGCGGACCCTTCTCCAAGCCTATTGAAATCATTAGACCAGGAGGCTATTCACATCCTTGAAAGCAAGAGAAGAACTAATGGATGTCGAGGAAAGCACTCGAAAGAGAAAGAATTCTCCTCATAACGAAACTCCGTAAAAGGATATTACAAAAATAATGGAACAAAAGATTAAAGAAACAATGGCTCGGCAAAAGCCGGAGCATTAACTCCAAAGGGTAGGCCATACCCGGAGGAATTCGATTCCGTTCAATATCCTAAAGGTTTTGTTCCTCCCGTCTTTAAAATGTTCAATGGGACGGGAAATCCCCGACAACATCCGGCACATTTTAGAGCAAGTCGTTGTAATGTCGGAGGAAATGACGCTCTCCTATTTCGATAATTTGTTAACGCATCTCACGGGAGTCGCCTTCGACCGGTATGCGGAACTTCCCAATGGATCTGTCAAAACTTTTGTAGAGCTTGAAAGCCTTTTTATTCAATGCTTTGCAGGAGCACAACATCACACCACTGTTGGTGATTTGGTGGTAGAGAAACAAAAACCAGGAGAAACCATGGTAGATTATATTTTACGCTGGAGAAACCTCGACATGAAATGTGAGCCACAATTACAAGAACAACATGCTCGTTGGAATATCGCTAAAAAATATCCATGGTCTTATAGCATTCATGCTTAAAGGAATTACGATAAAAACTTTTGAAAAATTACACAGTAAAACTACCAATCTTCAGGAAGAGGTTAAGCAGATGAGTGTAATGGAGAAAACTGAAAAGACAAAAACTATCAAAACTTTTGAAAAGAAACCTGGGAATATTGTAGAAAAAGGAAAACAGGTGATGAAAATCCAACCAGAGCAAAAGAAGCAACGACAAAATCCTTCGACATCACAGACATCACCTCAATTACAACTTCAACAACCAATCCCAGTATCAACTGAGAAGAAAACAATGGCTCAAAGAATGAATAAAGTATATTCATTTATAACAGAAGTCGTCAGTAAAATATTTCGTAGCTTGCTTAAAATACCTGAATTTAAGCTACCAGAAGCTAAAAGGCCAGCAAAAATTGATATGAAGGACAATCCTAATTATTTTCCTTATCACAGGATGCTCGGACATAAAATTGAAGAATGTTTTGTCTTCAAAGACTGGTTAAAGCGTAATTTCAAAGATGGAAATATAGTCATTCCGAAAGAATACTTAAAAGAACCTGAAAAGGGATCGACCAATATGGTTTCGATAGAGGAACTTAATCCTAAAAACAAGGATAGCATTTCGAAGAGATCTTTGCTAAATACCAAGTTACAAAATCTCCCAAGAAAGAAAAGAAAAAGAAAATCAAGAAAATGTAAAAGATTAGAGGTCTTCCAGACATAGGGGTTGCAACTCCTTTTGTACCTTCAAGTTCATTTCACTCTTGTACTAGGATAGTTATGTCGGCAGAAGGATGAAAATCCTCAAGCTAATAACTTTGTATGACTTTCTTTTTATCATGAATAATAACAATCCTAGTTTTGCGTACATTTTGTCTATTCTGGATGATGCTTCTGAGAATGACCATTTGAATTCTAACCCTATAGACAATGCTCAAATCGTATATGATCAATCTAAAGACAACCAAACTAATGAAAATGAAAATGAGAAATCTGACAACGACACAAATGAAGATGACATTGCTACGCTTCAATTACAAAGAATTCTGATTTCTATAGGATTGGAGTCCTCGGACTCGAAACGAATGAATCGGATAATCAACTCAAGAAATAGTTGAAATTAACTCGAGAAGTGGAAAAATCTTACCTCCTAGAATAACTCCACAAGAAAAAGAAAAACAAATAATTACACCGTATAAGATCATTCCTCCAATATATCCCCGAACTTCTGAAGGAAGTAAGGATGATCTTCACAATAAGGTGGATTATAATGTACTGGCTCATTTGAGAAAATTACCTGCAAAATTAAGCATCTACGACGCTCTCATACTTTCCAAAGAAATGAGAGAATTATTAATAAAGGCTCTTTCGGACCCTGACATTTGCTTAACTCAACTTGCTAGTACTACCCAAAAAGAAGCCTACTCGTTAGAGGAATCAATAAAGATTACCTTTTCTGACAATGACTTGTTGCTCGAAACAACTGAACACAATCATCCACTATATATTACAGTAAACATCAATGACATGATACTTTCGAGAGTTCTTATTGACCCAGGTGCTTCAATCAACATTATGAATTTAAGAACTCTTGCATACTTAGACATTGATGCCTCTCAACTATCAAGGGATACGATGATGTTAAGAGGATTCAATCAACAAGGAGAACGGGCCCTTGGATCAATAACACTGCTCTTAAAAATAGCCGACTTGGCAACGACAACAAAATTTCATATTATCGATTCGTACACCTCTTTTAATGCCTTACTTGCAGTACCATGGCTCCATGAATATAAAATGGTACCCTATTCATTACATCAATGTATCAAATATTTATGAAAAGGACAAGAATTTCGTAATATAGAAGACCTGCAACCGTTTTCAATCCATGAAATCGGTATACATGAAGATGCAACATATTATGCTCCTATAAATAAAGCAATATCTTCCAAAGAGACAATAGTAAATATGGAAGAAAAGAACAAAGAAAAGAAAATAAATGAAATGGATTTTTCTTCAATAAAGACAAAAGAGACTAACTTTCGTCAGACTCGCACTCGAGGTCGAGGCCGAGAACGAGGACGAAGGAGAGAAGATCCAATTGTCACAATGAAGAAACCATTGAAGTTCAAAATCCACCTGGATTCTGAAGAAGAAACGACATCTGTGGTTGCAAAGGAACCCCAATTCAAAATATCTTTAGAAGAAGAAGACAAAGAGATACAATTTGAATCTATGTATGACAAAATCAGTCATAGAATCAGTCATTATATACATTCTATGACTCTAACTCCAATCTCTACTGCTAAGATTGAGAATCTTATAGTCAAGGAAGCATATAATGATGACAAAAAGCCAATTAAGTTTAGACTTGGCCTACTTCTTCTTGTACTAAAGATGATGTAAAAATAGAAGATGAAAATCTTCCACAATCAATGAGAATTCCTTTTGAGTTGTATTCTCCTTGGGCATGAAAATTCATTCAAAATAGTTTAATGCTCAAACAATGGTCTTTAAAACAACCGCATGTCATTGAACAAATGTGGAATGATAATAAACGAAATTCTAACTCTAAAAAAGGTGTTGGATTTGGAGTTTTTGGACCATTAGATGATACAGAATTTTGTTTGACTGTCACAGAAGAATGTGATTCCGAAACATTGCTCGATCTTCCAATTGAAAATGCTCCCCGTAGTTGGAAGAAGAACTTAAATCGACAATCGATGAACTAGAAGAAATAAATTTAGGAACTAATGAAAATCCAAAACCGACTTTTATTAGTTCATTCCTTAATGATGAGGAAATAAAAGACATAACTCAATGGTTGATGGAATATAAAGACCGTTTTGCCTTGGACTTATGACGAAATGCCCGGTTTATCTCCGTAGTTACGATCCATAAACTCGGGATAGACCAAATCATAAACCCGCTTAAACAAGCTCCAAGAAGGATGCGTGTCGAAACAGAGCAACAAGTCATCGCGGAAGTCAAGAAATTGATAGAGGCTGACTTCATACGAGAAGAAAACTATCCAACGTGGCTAGCCAATGTAGTGCCAGTTAAAAAGAAAAATGGACAAATAAGAGTCTGCATAGACTACATGGACTTGAATAAAGCATGTCCAAAAGATGAATTTCCTTTACCAATTCCTGAATTAATGGTTGATATTGCATCAAAACACGCAATATTTTCTTTCATGGATGGATCATCGTGATATAACCAAATAAAAATGTTTTCGCAGGATGAAGTAAATACAGCTTTTCCGAACACCCATGGGCATATATTATTATAAGGTTATGCCATTTGATCGAAAATGCCGGTGCAACCTATCAAAGAGCCATGACACGAATTTTTGATGAACTAATACATAATCAAGTCGAATGTTATGTCGACGATCCGCTGTCAATAAGTAAACAAAAAGACGATCATATATATGATTTGAGAATTATCTTTGAACGACTACGACGATATAATCTTAAAATGAACCCTTTAAAGTGCGCCTTTAGTGTCACTTCAAGAAAATTTTTAGGATTTGTAGTTCGATATCGTAGGATAGAAATTGATCCTCTCAAAATTGAAGCTATCCTAAATATGCCTCCTCCTAAAAATCTAACTCAATTGAGATCCTTCCAAGGAAAATTAGCATATATACGACGTTTCATTTCCAATCTATCTGGTAGATGTCAACCCCTTACTCGCCCTTACTAGAAAGGATGCCAAATTCGTGTAGGATGAAAAGTGCCGGCATGCCTTCGAAGACATTAAACAATATTTGATAACCCCTCCCCGTCTTAGCCACCCTCGTATTAGGAAGACCTTGAATCCTTTACACCGCAGCATTGGACAATTCACTTGGAGCTTTACTAGCACAAGTAAATGATGAAGGAAAATAAAATGCATTATACTACTTGAGTCGTTGTTTACTTCCAACGAAAATAAAATATCCGACAATTGAGAAACATTGTTTAGCCTTGATCTTCGGAGTTCAAAAGCTAAGACATTATATACTCTCATAAAGTAACTCTTATTTCAAGAGTTAACCCGTTACAATATTTAATAACACGATCGACACTTTCTGGGAGATTAGCAAAATGGGCAATGATCTTGTTACAATTTGACATAACATTTGTACCGTTACGTGCTATTAAAGGACAAATCCTAGCAGATTTCTTAGCGGCACACCCAATTCCAACAGGATCGCCCCTTAATGACGATCTACCTGATGAACAAATATCAGAAGTAAAAAAATCTAACATGCAACGATGGGAACTCTACTTTGACGGAGCATCGTCCGCATGGAAAGACAAAGATAAGCAGTACAATCATACTAGTGCAAAGCCGGAGTAGGATTAATTTTCATTACTCCGTACAAAATGATGATGCCCTTTTCCTATCATTCGATGTAACCATGCAAGAATAATGAAGCCGAATATGAAGAGCTCATAACCGGTCTAGAATTGACAATATTAGTGGAAATCGAGAATATTGATATCTACGGAGATTCCCGCTAATTATCAATCAAATTGCCGGCAAATACAAAATTCGAAACCACGACTTAACAGTATTCTCGTTACACTTCGAAATTACTTCAACAAATTCCCGATGTAACATTCTTCTTAATCCCGAGACGAGACAATTCTCTAGTGGATGCTCTGGCAAAACTTGCAAAGGAATTTGCGTGTCCAGAAGAAGATGACATACCGATTTCTATAAAAGGACGACAAGTTCTTTCTCAAATTGATATGGATAATTTGCATAAAATCGATGAAAATATGACAATGGCAATAAATGACGAGAAAGATGATTTGCGACAACCAATCATCCAATATTTACAAACTGGAAAATTACCTGAAAATAGTTCTATTGCCAACCAAATTAAACAAAGAGCATTATCATACGCTCTAATAAATGACATCCTTTACAAACGATCTTTTGATCAAATGTGGTTAAGATGTTTAAACCAAATTGAAGCTCAAGAGATTGTTAAAGAAGTTCATTCAGGTTTATGTGGTGCACATCAATCTGGGCCCAAAATGAAAATGAAAATAAAAAGAATGGGTTATTATTTGCCAACAATGATGGTTGATTGTCT
Organism: Papilionanthe hookeriana x Papilionanthe teres; assembly: GCA_022702705.1. NCBI lineage: Eukaryota > Viridiplantae > Streptophyta > Magnoliopsida > Asparagales > Orchidaceae > Papilionanthe > Papilionanthe hookeriana x Papilionanthe teres. Next base: position 14,937 of record JAKZJZ010002192.1, read on the forward strand.
TGAAATTGCGAAGAAATGTCATCAATGTAAAATACATGGAGTAGTTTTACATCAACCTCCAAATGTCCTACATCTGACCATTACATCGTGGCCATTTGAATGCTCGGAGTATCGACATACCTGGCCCTATAGATCCTCCATCTTCCAAGGGCCATAAATTTATTCTAGCAATTCATCGACTATTTTTCTAAATGGGCGTAAGCAGTACCCCTTCGAGAAGTCAAGGAAGAACAAGTTCTTCACTTCTTTAAAACACATATCGTTAATAGATTTGGGATTCCTCGAAGAGTCATATCAGACAATGGATTGGCCTTCAAAAACACAAAAATGAATCACTTTATCCAGAGGCATGGGATTGACTGGAGATATTCCACAATCTATTACACTAAAGCTAATGGATTAGCTGAAGCTTTCAAAAAAACATTGGTGCAAATCTTGAAAAAGACATTAAGTAATAGCCCGAGACAGTGGCATGAACGACTAATAAAAGCTTTATGGGCTTATAGAACTACATACCGAACTCTAACACGGTCTACACCATTTGCTTTAGTATATGGTTCTGAAGCCATTTTGCCTCTAGAAGTCCAAATCCCTTCTCTCAGAATCGCAATAACTGATAAAATAACTGAAGAAGAAAATGTCAAGTTGCGACTTGAAGAACTTGAAAATTTGTAGGGCAAACGTCTGGAAGCCCAACAAAATCTTCGAATTATATCAAGCAAAAATGATACGAGCTCACGACAAACTAGTTCGTCCTGAACATTTCGAATCGATGAATTAGTTTTAGTTCTTCGAAGACCTATACTAGCTCATCGAAAGATAGGTGGCAAATTCGAACCCATATGGGAAGGTCCATATGTAATCAAAAAGACATATTCCGGAGGATCCTACCAATTGGTGGATTGTCAAGGAGAAAGAATTTCGCCTCAATCAATGGGCGTTTTCTAAAGAAATACTATGCGACATAAAAAAAAGAAAGAAATGAATAAAGACTTATTTATAAACTGGGACAATAAATTCTCTTTTCAAAAATCATCTTTGATGTTTTGTGACATCTCTTTCATTTGTTAAACAAACATTTGAAAATCTAAAATGATATTCTGTCTTGATATTTTCGTAGAAAAATTCTCGGAGACGCATTATTTTTCTCATTTCGAAATAATATGACTTTTGCCTTGGACGATCGACATATAGAAGCGGGGACCGTAGTTCACTTTGATTTCAACCTATTGCGGGTTGAATCCATATATCATGGATCGTTACTTTATCCGTGTGAATCACAGGTGAAGTTAATCTGCAAACACCTTTGATAGAATTCAAACTCCGACAACCCGAAGAATATGACTTCACAATCAGTGATAGCTCAGATGAAGCAGAATTCATGATTGCCCCTGTACAAGGAGCATCAACGTCAGGAACCAAAAATCCAATGACAGGATTCACCATATCGCAAAGATGAAATAACAATAAACGACTAAAACAACAAAAACAATTACAAGAGAAACAAGACATGGAAGATATGAGTCAGTTAAAATCACGGACTATCAATACTCCGTTTGAGGAAATAATATCAGAAACGACAAATCTAGACATTACGAGAAAAGAGGATGGCAAAGCGATCTTCACTCCACCATCTGGTCACACTCCGCTCAATATTTGAGGTTATCAGACAAAAAGAATCACTCAGAGGAAGAGATACGACGAATTCGTGCCATTGAGTGGAGAACTTTCGAACAATATAAATACGTGAATAAAAGAACAATAAATATTCTGGATGGTCATAAACTTTTTTCCAGAATATTTGATGAAACTGAACAAGCTGCTATCATCATCCACGTCATAGAAGCCCGAGATCATGGTAGGGCTGGACGTCTTCGAAGGAGGACCTATTCCGAACTTAGTAAATGAATTCGAGGTAAGGGTAGGCAAACCATTCAATCCAGATGTTGCTATAACTATGAAAGAGACAGAGAAGGAAATCTTCCTGGGATTCTACGACATGAACAAGTCGACCCTTTACTCGTTGTGATAATCCAAATTATCGACGACTCATTACTGGGGATCATACTCGCGGATTGTGTTCCCGATAGCTGCATCATTAATATGTATGATAAAGGGGATTGTATCCCTCCTCACATCGACAATCATGATTTTGAAAGACCATTTTGTACTCTCTCTTTAATGAATCGCTGCTCCGTGATATTTGGAAGAGAGATACAAATCTTGGGACCCGGAGAATTTGAAGGGACATGCCGTGTCCTTTTAACTCGAGGATCAGTTCTTCTGTTCCAAGGGAACGGTGCAAATTTTGTAAAACACTGCATACCCAGTGTTAACAAGCCACGAATCTCCATCACCTTGCGACGGATGAAACCTGACAAACGACCAGACGGATATCAACCAATACCAGAGCTCGAAGGACTAAAGCCTTTGGAACTGCTGTGATCCCATGAATGTCTGAACACCTGAAACATGTTCGACGAATGATGTTTTGGAGTGTAGGACGTTTATGGATGATCTGATAATCTCCAAATCTACAACATGATGTGAAGAACTCCCGACATATAATATATCTATAGTTGTCGATGTGTGATATATCCGTAGACTCGTTGACATGTAAAATATCGTAGTTTGTTGCGACGTATATATATGATATGTACATATGTATGTACTTGTAAGATTTTGTTTGCAATAAATATGTACCGGTGACTTTTTTTATGGAAATAAAATAAAGTGTCGAAGAAAAATATATCCCCATTGTACCGTGACATGTCGACAAGTCCCGAAATCAATAAATGACAAAATGCATAATTTATGATAATCAAACGAGAGAATTATCTTTCGACCTATATAGGTCGAAACCCCACGGATATTCCCACAAAAATATTAGTGAGTTCGCCACTCTCTTCGGTTATTTGATGTAAGTCCTTTCCTGATGTGGAAATCACGACTTTCCTCTAACCAAATCTTGACATTGACATTTTGAGGAAAATAGAAAATGACATCTATTTCCTCTCTTCGGTTATTGGATATAAGTCCTTTCCTGATACGGAAGTTACGGCTTTCCTCTAACCAAATATTAACATCGACATTTTGAGGGAAATAGAAAATGACATCTATTTTCTCTCTTTGGTTATTGGATGTAAGTCCTTTCCTGATAAGGAAATTACGGCTTTCCTCTAACCAGATATTGACATCGACATTTTGAGGAAAATAGAAAATGACATCTATTTTCTATCTTCGGTTATTGGATATAAGTCCTTTCCTGATGTGGAAATCACGGATTTCTTTTAACCAAATATTGACATAGACATTTTGAGGGAAATAGAAAATGACATCTATTTTCTCTCTTCGGTTATTGGATGTAAGTCCTTTCTTGATAAGGAAATTACGGCTTTCCTCTAACCAGAAATTGACATCGACATTTTGAGGAAAATAGAAAATGACATCTATTTTCTCTCTTCGGTTATTGGATATAAGTCCTTTCCTGATGTTTAAATCACGGCTTTCCTTTAACCAAATCTTGACATTGACATTTTGAGGAAAATAGAAAATGACATCTATTTTCTCTCTTCGGTTATTGGATATAAGTCCTTTCCTTATACGGAAGTTACGGCTTTCCTCTAACCAAGTCTTGACATCGACATTTTTGAGGAAAATAGAAAATGACATCTATTTTCTCTTTTCGGTTATTAGATATAAGTCCTTTCCTGGTACGGAAATCACGGCTTTCCTCTAACCAAATATTGACATCGACATTTTCGAGAAAATAAAAAATGACATCTCATTTTCTTTCTTCGGTTATCGTGATATAAGTCCTTTCCTGATACGGAAATTACGACTTTCTTTTAACCAAATCTTGACATTGACATTTTGAGGAAAATAGAATATAACATCAATTTTCTTCGGTTATTGGATATAAGTCCTTTCCTGACACGGAAATTACGATTTTCCTCTAACCAGATATTGACATCGACATTTTGAGGGAAATAGAAAATGACATTTATTTTCTCTCTCCGATTATTGGATATAAGTCAGCTCCTTACACGAAAATCATGGCTTTCCTCTAACCAAGTCTTAACATTGACATTCTGAGAAATGGAAAATGACATCCATTTTCTCCCTCCTGTTATAGGGTATACGTCCTTTTCTGACATGGAAATCACGGTATTCCTTAATCAAAATATCGACTTCGACATTTTGAAAAATGAAATATGACTTCCATTTTTCCTTCCAGTAAATCTCTTTTCAAATACAAGAAGAAAATCTATTCTTATAACCAACATAAAAGACATCTGACATCCTCCGGGGGAGATATGACATCCCCTCCTTTCTCGATCATTAT
>JAKZJZ010002193.1:0-5000 GCA_022702705.1 Papilionanthe hookeriana x Papilionanthe teres
GAAAATGTTCAATCCTTCATCCAATGACCAACCAATCGACCCGATTTGTTAACTTTCGACTAAAAAGTCAACTTTGGCCAAAATGGTTAATCCTTGACCCAATAACCAACCTATCGACCCAATAGGTCAACTTTTGACCAAAAAGTCAATTTTGCTTCAAAATTGTCGATTTTCGACCTACTTGACCACCTCATTACCTAAATAAGTCAAATTTTCACCAAAAGACCACTTTGGTCAAAATTATCAATCCTTAACACAATGACCAACTCATTGATCCAATATGTCAACTTTTGACCCAAAAGTCAATTTTGATTAAAATAGTCAATTTTTTACTTAATGACCAATTTTTGACCGAGTAAACCAATCTCTGAAAAAAAAGTAAACTTTGGTCAAGATGGTTAATCTTTGACCTAATGCCTAACCCATTGACCTAATAGGTTATCTTTTGACTAAAAAGTCAACTTTGGTCAAAATGGTCAATCCTTGAACCAATGACCAACCCATTGGCCTAATAGGTCAACATTTGACCAAAAAGTCAATTTTGATCAAAATAAAAAATTTTTGAATTAATGACCCAATAAGTCAATCTCTGACCAAAAAGTTAACTTTGGTCAAAATGGTCAATCCTAGATCCAATGACAAACCCATTGACCCAATAGGTCAACTTTTGACCAAAAGCCAATTTTGGTCAAAATAGTCAATTTTTTAATTAATGACGAATTATTGACCCAATAAGTAAATCTCTGACCAAAAAGAGAACTTTAGTCAAAATGGTCAATCCTTGACACAATGACAAACCCATTGAACCAATATTTTTATTTATAATTTATTAATTATTAAATATTTTTAAAATTAAATTATATTTATAAATAATATACTATACATAAAAAATTTAAAATAAAAAAATATTATATATATATATATATGTATATATATATATATATATATATATATATATATATATATATATATATATATATATATATATATATATATATATATATATATATATATATATATATATATATATATATGTATATATATATATATATATACACACATATATATTTATTTATTTATAATTTATTTAACTATTAAATATTTTTATAATTAAATTAAATTTATAAATAATATACTATACTTAAAATATTTAAATAAAAAATAATATTATATATATATATATACCTAAATATAGGTATATATATATATATATATATATATATATATATACCTATATATATTTACATATAATTTATTTAACTATTAAATAGTTTTATAATTAAATAATATTTATAAATAATATACTATACTTAAAAAATTTAAAATAAAAAATAATATAATATAAATTTATATATACACATTTATTTTTATTTATTTATAATTTATTTAACTATTAAATATTTTTATAATTAAATTATATTTATAAATAATATACTGTACTTAAAATATATAAAAAAAAATATTAATATATATATATATATATATATATATATATATATATATATATATATATATATATATATATATATATATATATATATATATATATATATATATATATATATATATATATATATATATATATATTTACACACCTATATATACATTTTTATTTATAATTTTTTTAATAATTAAATATTTTTATAATTACATTATATTTAAAGATAATATACTATACTTTAAACATTTAAAATTAAAAAATAATATATATATATATATATATATATATTTATATATAACTATATATTTTTTTTACTTATAATTTATTTTATTATTAATTATTTTTTAAATTAAATTATATTCATAAATAATATACTATACTTAAAACATTTAAAATAAAAAAATAATATTATATATATATATATATATATATATATATATATATATATATATATATATATATATATATATATATATATATATATATGATATATATATTTTTATATTTATATAGACCTAAATATATATATTTATTTATAATTAATTTAATTATTAAATATTTTTATAAATAAATTATATTTATAAATCATATACTATACTTAAAGTTTTTAAAATAAAAAATTAAATTTAATAAATTTTAAATATTTTTATAATAAAATTATATTTATAAATAATATAGTATGCATAAAATATTTAAAATTAAAAAATAATATAAAATAAATTTCTATATATCTAAATAAATATAAATATATATATATATATATATATATATATATATATATATATATATATATGTATGTATAGTTATTTATAATATTATTAATTATTAACTATTTTTATAATTAAATTATATTTATAAATAATATACAATACATAAAATATTTAAAATTTAAAAATAATATAAAATAAATTTCTATAGATCTAAATATATATATATATATAGTTATTTGTAATTTATTTAATTATTAAATATTTTTATAACTAAATTATATTTATAAATAATATACTATTATTTAAACATTTAAAATAAAAAAATAATTTTATATAAATATATATATATAACTATATATGTATTTTTATTTATAATTTATTTAATTATTAAATATTTTTATAATTAAATTATATTTATAAATAACATACTATACTTAAAACATTTAAAATAAAAAAAATAATTTTACATAAATATAAATAAATAAATATATATATATATATATATATATTTATTTATTTATTTATTTTTTTATTTATATATACACATATATATTTATTTATTTATAATTTATTTAACTATTAAATATTTTTATAATTAAATTATATTTATAAATAATATACTATACTTTAAATATTTTAAATATATATATATATATATATATATATAATTTTTTTAACTATTAAATATTTTTATAATTAAATTATATTTAAAATAATATACTATACTTAAAATATTTAAAATAAAAAATAATATTATATAAATTAATATATATATATATATATATATATCATTTTTGTAACTATTAAATAATTTTATAATTAAATTATATTTATTAATAATATATTATACTTAAAATATTTAAAATAAAAAAATAATATTAAATAAATTTTATTATAAATATAAATATATATTTATACTCATACTATACATATATATTTATTTCTAATTTTTATAATTATTAAATATTTCTATAATTAAATTGTATTTCTAAATAATATACTATACTTCAAATATTTAAAATAAAAAGTAATATTAAATGAATTTTTTTATATATATAAATATGTATTTATGTACCTCTCTATATATATATTTTTATTTACAATTTTTTTAAATTTTAATTATTTTTATAATTAAATTATATTTATAAATAATATACTATACTAAAATATATAAAATAAAAAAATAACTATATACTTTTTTTTATTTATAATTTATTTAATTATTAAATATTTTTATAATTAAATTTTATTTATAAATAATGTACTATACTTAAAACATTTAAAATAGAAAAATAATATAATATAAATTTATATATATATATATATATATATATATATATATAGCTATATTTATTTTTATATTTATAATTTATTTAATTATTAATTATTTTTATCACTAAATTATATTTATAAATAATATACTATACCTAAAACATTTAAAATAAAAAAAATAATATTAATCTTTGACCCAATGACCAACCTATTGGCCCAATAAGTCAACTTTTGACCAAAAAGTCTATTTTGCTCAAAATTATCAATTTTTGACCTACTGACCGCCTCGATCACCTAAATAGGTCAAATTTTGACCAAAAGACAACTTTGGTTAAAATAGTCAATCCTTAACGCAATGACCAACTCATTGACCCAATAGGTCAACTTTTGACCAAAAAGTCAATTTTGATTAAAATAGTCAATTTTTAACTTAATGACCAATTTTTGACCCAGTAAACCAATCTCTGACCAAAAAGTCAACTTTTGTCAAGATGGTTAATCTTTGACCTAATGCCCAACCCATTGACCCAATAGGTCATCTTTTGACCAAAAAGTCAACTTTAGTCAAAATGGTCAATCCTTGACCCAATGACAAACCCATTGGCTTAATAGGTCAACATTTGACCAAAAAGTCAATTTTGGTCAAAATAAACAATTTTTGAATTAATGACCCAATAAGTCAATTTCTGACAAAAAAGTTAACTTTGGTCAAAAAGGTCAATCCTTTATCCAATGACAAACCCATTGACCCAATAGGTCAACTTTTGACCAAAATATCAATTTTGGTCAAAATAGTCAATTTTTGAATTAATGACAAATTTTTGACCCAATTAGTTAATATCTGACTAAAAAGTGAACTTTGGTCAAAATGGTCAATCCTTGACCCAATGACAAACCCAATGACCAAATATTTTATTTATAATTTATTTAATTATTAAATATTTTTATAATTAAATTATATTTAAAAATAAAATACTACACTTAAAACATTTTAAAAAAAAATTATATATATATATATATATATATATATATATATATATATATATATATATATATTTATAATTTTTTTAACTATTAAATATTCTTATAATTAAATTATATTTAAAAAAATATATTATACGTAAAATATTTAAAATTAAAAAAATATTATATAAATATATATATATATATATATATATATATATATTTATATATACACATATATATTTATTTATTTATACGTTATTTAACTATTAAATATTTTTATAATTAAATTAAATTTATAAATAATATACTATACTTAAAATATTTAAAATAAAAAATAATAATAAATAAATTTTTATATACTAATATATATAAATATATTTATTTATATATACTTATATATATATTTTTATTTGTAATTTATTTAATTATTAAATATTTTTATAATTAAATTATCTTTATAAATAATATATTATCTTAAAACATTTAAAATAAACAAATAATATTATATATATATATATATATATGTATATATATATATATATATGTATGTATATATATATATATATATATATATATATATATATATATATATATATATATATATATATATA
>JAKZJZ010002193.1:15000-19281 GCA_022702705.1 Papilionanthe hookeriana x Papilionanthe teres
ATTAAAATAGTCAATTTTTGACACAGTAAACCAATCTCTATCCAAAAAGTCAATTTTGGTCAAGATGGTTAATCTTTTGACCTAATGCCCAACCCATTGACCCAATAGGACATCTTTTGACCAAAAAGTCAACTTTGGTCAAAATGATCAATCCTTAACCCAATGACCAACCCATTGGCCTAATAGGTCAACATTTGACCAAAAAGTCAATTTCGGTCAAAATAAAAAAATTTTGAATTAATGACCAATTATCGATCGAATAATCAATCTCCGACCAAATAGTCGACTTTAGTCAAAATGGTCGATCTTTGATCCAATGACAAACCCATAGACCTAATAGGTAAACTTTTGACCAAAAGCCAATTTTGGTCAAAATAATCAATTTTGACCAAATGACCACCTATCGATCTAATAGAGTGAACATTCGACCAAAACTCAACTTTGGTCAAAATGGTCAATTTTTGACCCAATGAACAACCCATTGACCCAATAGGTCATCTTTTGACCAAAAAGTCATCTTTGGTCAAAATCGATCAACTTCTTGATCCAATTACCAACACATTGGCCAAATATGTCAACTTTTGACCAAAAAGTCAACTTTCGTCAAAATGCTCAATTTCTGACCCAAAGACCTCCCCGTTGACCAAATGGGTTAACTTTTGACCAAAAATTCAATCTTGATTTTAATAGTCAATTTTTGACCTAATGACCAATTAATGACCAAATAAGTCAATCTCTGACCAAAAAGTTAATTTTTGTCAAAATAATCAATCCTTCACCCAATGACAAACACATTGACCCAACAGGATAACTTTTGACCAAAAAGTCAATTTTGGTCAAAATAGTAAATTTTTAACCTAATGACCACCCATTAACCCAATAGGTCAACTTTTGACTAAAAGTCAACTTTGGTCAAAATGGTATGTATATATATATATATAAATTTATATAATATTATTTTTTTTAAATATTTTTAAGTATAATATATTATTTATAAATATAATTTAAATATAAAAATATTTAATAGTTAAATAAATTATAAATAAAATATAAATATATGTATATATAAATAAATAAATAAATATATATATACATATAAAAAATAATATACTATACTTAAAATATTTAAATTAAAAAAATAATATTATTAAAAGTTTTATATACATATATATGTATATATAAATATATAAATATATAAATATATATTTATATTTATATATACATATATTTATTTATTTATAATTTATTTAATTATTAAATATTTTTATAATTAAATTATATTTATAAGTAATATACTATACTTAAAATATTTAAAATAAAAAAATAATATTATATATATATATATATATATATATATATATATATATATATATATATATTTATATATACCGATTCATATATTTTTATTTATAATTTTTTAAATTATTAAATATTTTTTTAATTAAATTAAATTTATAGATATTATACTATAATTAAAATATTTAAAATTAAAAAATAATATTAAATAAAATTATAAATATATATATCCGTTTATATACCTATATATATTTATTTATTTATAATTTATTTAACTATTAAATATTTTTATAAATAAATTATATTTATAAATATTATACTATACTTAAAATATTTAAAATAAAAAAATAATATTATATAAATTTATATATATATATATATATATATATATATATATATATATATATATATATATATATTTATTTATATTTATATATACCTATATATAGATTTTTTTATTTATAATTTATTTAATTATTAAATATTTTTATAAATAACTTATATTTATAAATAATATACTATATTTAAATATTTAAAATTAAAAAAATAATATTATATAAATTGATATATACGGATATATGTATATATATATAAATATATATTTATATTTATTTATAAATATATTTATTTATTTATTTTTAATTTATTTAACTACTAAATATTTTTATAATTAAATTATATTTAAAAATAATATAGTATACTTAAAATATTTAAATTAAAAAAATAATATTATATATATATATATATATATATATATATATATATATATATATATATATATATATATATATATATATATATATATATATATATATATATATATATATATATATATATATATATATATGTAAATTTATGTATATATATATATATACACACATAAATTTACATATATATATTTATGTATGTATACATAAATATACCAATTCATTAAACAAATAGGTCAACTTTTGACTAAAAAGTCAACTTTGGTTAAAATGGTCAATTTAGAACCCAATGACCAACCCTTTGATCCAATAGGTCTACTTTTGACCAAAAAGTCATCTTTGATCAAAATGGTCAATTCTTGACCCAATACCAATTCATTGACCAAATAGGTCAACTTTTGACCAAAAGTCAACTTTGGTCAAAATAGTCAATATCTAACCAATTGACTACCCCGTTGACCCAATAGGTTAACTTTTGACTAAAAATTCAATTTTGGTCAAAATATGTCAACTTTTGTCCAAAAAGTAATCTTTGGTCAAAATGGCCAATTTCTGACCTAATGACCACCCCATTGACTCATTGACCCAATAGGTCAGTTTTTGACCAAAAAGTAAATTTTGGTCAAAATAGTTAATTTTAGATCTAATGACTAATTATTCACTCAATAAGTTAATCTCTGACCAAAAAGTCAACTTTGGTCAAAATATTCAATCCTTAACCCAATAACAAACCCATTGACCCAATAGGTCAACTTTTGACCAAATAGTCAATTTTGGACAAAATAGTCAATTTTTGACTGAATGACCACCAATTGACCCAATAAGTCAACTTTTGACCAAAAAGTCAACTTTGGTCAAATTATAATTAACTTTTGACCAATAAGTCAACTTTTGACCAAAATAGGTCAACTTTTGACCAAAAAAGTAAATTTTAGTCAAAATGGTCAACTTCTGACATAATGACCTCCCCGTTGACCCAATGGCTTACCTTTTGACCAAAAATTTAATTTTGGTCAAAATAATTAATTTTTGACCTAATGACCAAGATAATCAATTTTTTGAATTAATGACCAATTATTGACCCAATAAGTCAATCTCTGACCAAAAAGTTAACTTTGGACAAAATGGTCAATGATTGACCCAATGACAAACCCATTGCCCAATAAGTTAAATTTTGACCAAAAAGTCAATTTTGGTCAAAATAGTCATTTTTTGATATAATGACCACCCATTGACCAAATAGGTCAACTTTTGATCAAAAAATCAACTTTAGCCAAAATTGTCAATTTTTGACCCAATGATCAACCCATTGACTAAATTTGTCAAATTTTGACCGAAAAGTCAACTTTTTAGGTCAAAATAGACAATTTTTTATCTAATGACCAATTATTGACCCAATAAGTAAATCTCTGACCAAAAAGTCAACTTCGGTCATAATTATCAATCCTTGACCCAATGACCAACCCATTACCCATTGACCCAATAGGTTAACTTTTGACCAAAAAGTCAACTTTGGTCAAAATCGTCAAACCTTGACCCAATAACCAACCCATTGACACAATATGTCAACATTTGACCAAAAAGTCAATTTTGGTCAAAATAGTTAAATTTTGACCTAATGACCCCCCATTAACCAAATAGGTCAACTTTTGCCAAAAAAGTCAACTTTGGTCAAAATGGTCAATTTTTTACCCAATGACCAACTCGCTGGCTAAATTAGTCATATTTTGACCAAAAAGTCAACTTTTTGGTCAAAATAGACAATTTTTGACCTAATGACCAATTATTAACCCAATAAGTAAATCTTTGACCAAAAAGTCAACTTTGGTCATAATTGTCAATCCTTTACCCAATAACCAACCTACTGACCAAATAGATCGACTTTTGACTAAAAAGTCAATTTTGGTCAAAATAGTAAAATTTTTGACAGAATTACCAATTATTGATCAATTAGGTCAACTTTTGAACAAAAAAGTCAATTTTGGTCAAAATTGTCAATTTTTGACTTAATGACCACCTCATTGACCCAAAAGGTCAAATTTTGACCAAAAGTCAAATTTGGTCAAAAGGGTCAATTTCTTAATCAATGACCTAAATGTCAACTTTAGTGAAAATGTTCAATCCTTCATCCAATAACCAACCAAATTGACCCAATTTGTTAACTTTTGACTAAAAATTCAACTTTGGCCAAAATGGTTAATCCTTGACCCAATAACCAACCTTTTGACCAAATAGGTCAACTTTTGACCAAAAAGTCAATTTTGCTTAAAATTGTCAA
>JAKZJZ010002194.1:0-19278 GCA_022702705.1 Papilionanthe hookeriana x Papilionanthe teres
CTTAACCTCCGACTCATGTGGGTGATTCACATGGATGGTCCTTAACCCACTAAGCCCTTGGCTAAGAGGGTTAGGAACAACATAATGAATGCCTCGAAATGAGTCCTTTCATGGCTCATATGGGCTTGAAATGGTTTCATGGCTCAACCAAAATGATTTCTTTCCACCTAAATTCACCCAATCTCCAATTTCCCAAATTTTCGATTTTTGACCCCGAGACCCTACACTACTAAACTACCAAAACCATGAAATTACCGAATTTTTGCAAAATTTCCAAATTACCCAAAATTTTCCAAAATCAATCTCAAACATCTCCACATCACTCAAATTGATCATCCATACCCAAAAATACCAAAAATTCCAAAAATACCTCTCAATACCCTCCAAATACCCAAAATACCCTTCTTGGCCTAAAAATCCAAAAATTCAGAAAATTCCCAGAAAATTCCAGACAAATCCTAAATATTCCCAATTTCATTTTGTCCAACTACACCATGGGCCAATTTTGTCAATTTACCCTACTTTTGTCAAAACCCCCAAATTGACCCATTTTAACCACTAAGTGAGACCCGATGTCAAACCAAACCTACCCAATTGACCCCGATTTTGGTCCAATTCAATTCTAAACTTCAATTCAACATTCCCAATACCAATTTAGACCAAATCCAAGTCCAATTTGATTGACATTTGGATCCAATCTCACTTTTGGCCTTAAAGCCCGAATTTGGACCCATGACCCGAACTTAACCCAAACTCACCCAATTCAACTCCAATTAACCTCAAATCTTTTCTAAATCTTCCTTAACATTCCCACAAACAAAACCCTAACATGATTTGCCCAAAATTTGAACCCAAGTCCCACTCGAAACTCAATCCAAGGTCAAAAGGCCCATTTTTTGACCTAAACCAAACCTAACGCAAATTCGACCCAATTCAAATCCAAATCACCCCCAATTTGTTTCAAATCACTCATGACACATCCATGAGCTAAACCCAACAATTATTTGGCCCAACCTCTTTACAAAATTCCCATCCATAAATTCATTTTTTAAACTTAAGGGCCAATTCCTTAAACCATTTTAAAAGCCACTTCCACGAAATCCAGAAACCCCAAAAAATTCTTCCAAAGCCCATATGACATTTCCCCTCATCATATTTTCAATTAAAATCATCCCTAAGTCCTAAACCAATCATCAAATAATTCTAAATGAAGCTTCATCCAAATTTCCACCAAATTATCCAAAATCCTTAAAATCCTTTTTTATGAAATTGACTCGAAGCCATGGAGTCATGCACGAAGCCATATGCAAGCCATGAGAGCCTCTTGACATGTCATCAGTGCCATTTATGGCAAGAGGAGGAGGTTCTTTCTTAAACCTCCTTTAACGCTTTTTAACCCTTAATCATGTCGCACACTAAACCATGTTTAGCCACTCATGCATGGATGGAGACTTCACCACTCCTTCTAAGCTGACCTAAATGATATCCCTCGGCTCGAAATCGAGCTTGGAAGGGTGCACCAAGCCCAAAATGGGTGGGTTGACCCAAACTAAGCCAAAGTGAGCCATTCTCCCATTCCATTTAAATCAAACTCCTTTACACATGTCGAGCCTCGATTGTGCACTAAACCTCCGGCCACGACCCACTGAGCTAGATGGTGACCGATGCACCGCGGCGGCCACCCGAGCCACGGGAAAACACCATGCCGAAAGCTCGCAGGAGGAGCCAACATTGGAATTCTCACCTTGCTGAGCTGCCTCACTCCCGAATGGCCATCACGGCTGATTCTTCTCCTCACCAGAGCGGCTGATCCCGACCATTAAACTCCCCACGGAGAGCCTCCGGCCATCTCTGATTCAAACCCCTCACCCTCTCGGCCAAGATAAGGTGCTTGAGCAAAACCTTACGGAAACTGCGCAAAATCACTCCAGATCCCTCTCTAGACATAGAGAACTTGATCCCCAGTGAATTCCGACTGCCGATTTCTCCTGCGTAAGCTCGATTTCGAGCTCGAGCTTTGCCCGAAACCGGGACACTTCTTCACGGTGAGCCAATTCCCAAATTGATTGGCTCCTACACCTTCACCGGGCCAGAGGAGAAGTGTCCCGCACTGAAAGCCCCATCTCCAGGCCACCCGGTTGCTCCGGCCTCCAAGCTTTGTGATCGGGCTGTGGTCGAAGTCATATCCTAGACAATTCACGCGGACCGGGAGACTTCATGCGGAGCTTGCTGGGATCCGATCGAAGGTGTAACAACTCTCGGATCGAAGCTTCACTTCTGCGAGCCAAGGTATGAGACTACCTCTTCTTCCAGAGCTTCGAGAGATTCTCATTTTACTTTGAGTCAATTTAAATGCATGTTTACCGTATGGATGTGTTCGTCTCTTCGAGACGAATCCATAGAGCATAAGAACGTAAAAATCCATTGAGAATCGAGTGAGATCTTAGGGATTAGAAGTGTGGACGGCTCTCGGGTGACACACCTGGTCGTAGACGATGAACGGGATGCGCGTCGGATCGGCGCGCGTATCGGGCGGACGGCTCGGATGGCGTCGGACCGGGGAACGTTACGTGAACCGCGGGGCCCGGGACGGATGACTCGGATGGCGGCGCCCAATCACGGCGCGACACGTACCCCTTCGGAGCTGCAGATGTTTCGGCGGCGCCGCGTGGATAAGTAGATAAATAGGGTATTTAATGTATTTATTAAATATCGAAACTTCAAAAATCCATATCTTTGTGTAGAAAAATCATAAAAATAAAATAAAAATACCCTCTTGCTCGGTGAACGAGAGGAGAATAATGTGGAAAAGAAATCATTTAATTTCATCAAGTATTTTATTTTTTATAATTTATTTACTCTCTGCATTGTTTTAATTCTCCATGCATGCATACAATTCACCATGGCATGAGACTATAGGGCTTTTGAAGCCTCTGAATTTGGGAACATTCCCTGAATTTTCCAAAGTCGAGAGGCCATCCTATGAAGAGTTCTTGATTTTTCAAGTTCGAGTCACTTGTTTTGAGTATTTTAATTCCAGTAAATAGCATGTTGTGAAATAAATTCTAGGAAAATTTGGTGATGTTCCTTATGACCAGGAGAACCCTAGGAAAAATAGATTTTGGCTTAGTTCATTCAAAACAACCCTAATTGACTTAAACACCCAAAATAGGTCTTTAATTAATTAGAGTTAACCAGGTATCAAATTGACTTGAAATCAATTCTCCACTGACCTTTAGGATCAGAGGAATCCACCATAAAAATTTGAGGTCGATTGGACTTGGTTAGCCCCACTAATTGGGTTGATTAAGTCGCTTAGCCATTTTAAACTTTAAAAATTCATAACTTTTAAAATACTTTTCAAAAATTCACCAAATTGGTTTTGGAGCCTCTCTGATATCAGGGGAACCTAAGAAAATTAAAATTTCAATTTTCTAAAAAAGTTGATTTTTAATAATATTTTAATACTTTTAATAATTAAAAAATAAAAAAAATAATAAAAATCACAAAAATAATAAAATTCACCAAAATGTCACATTTTGAATTTTAATCACTTAGGAGCAAATCCCACATTTTTCCTAGGTCTATTTAGTGAGATATTGAATTTTAAAGCTTTAAGGTAATTTTAAAATTAAAAAAAAATGTATTTTCTAGCATTTTCACTAAAATAATTATAATAAATCATAGAAAAATCAGAAAATTGCAAAATTTGATTCTCTGGTTTCCTTGATATCAGAGAGATTTTTGAAAAATATAAAACCCATTTTTCAACATTTATTTTATTTTTTAAATTAATTAACACTCCAAAACTTAAAATAATTATAATAAAAATAATATAATTCAAAAAATCACCAAAATTGGTCCAAGTGCTTCTCTGGTCATTAGGAATGTCCCCTAATTTTCTTGAGGACAGAAACTTTCCTTTGGTCATGTTATCAAATTTTCCTTGAAAATCTCTATTTTCCACAAAAATAATTATATAAATAAATTAAATACAGAAAAATCACATTTTCTCCTCTCATGTCTTTATTGACATATGAGTGAAGTCACATAAAAATTTCAAGTTCATTTGAGTTCAATTTAGTAAGTTATGAAATTATTAAGCTTAAAGGGTAAAATGGTAATTAATTTTTTTTTTTAACCCTTAATTAAAACTTTAGGTTTAATAAAAATTAACAAGTAAAATATTTGATCTTAATCTGATTTGGATGATTGAAATTTAAATAATTAAAGGGTAGAAACTCATTAAACAATTTTTAAAATGATTAAACTTTAATTAAATAATGGATTAAATTTGGAAGAATAATAAAATTGGAATTATTAAAATAGGGATATTTTTAGGAAGAGATTTATTCTTTAATTTAAAAATCCCTAAACTAATTATATCATTAATACTCAATTTTTAATTAAAATGATAACTCAAATTTAAAATATTAAAAGACTTAATTAAATTATTAAACTCTTTTGAAATTTCAATTAAAATTAAAAATAAAGTAAATTAAAGATAAATTAAATTAAAATTAAATTAAATTTAATAATTGAATTAAATTAAATTAAAACAAATTAAATTAAATTAAACTAAATTAAAATTAAATTAAATTTAATTAAATTTAATAATTAAATTAAATTAAATTTAATAATTAAATTAAATTAAATTAAACAATTAAATTAAATTAAATTAAATAATTAAATTAAATTAAATTAAATAATTAAATTAAATTAAACAATTAAATTAAATTAAATTAAATTAAATAATTAAATTAAATTAAATCAAATCAAATTAATTAAACACCAAATCAAATTAAATTGAACTTATGTTAAACTAAATTAAAACTCGATTAAATTAAGTTAAATTAAATATAACATCACCTAAGACATAAAATTGAAATTAAATATAAAACAACTTGAACACTATTCCAAATTTAAACCCTTTAACTTAAATCGAATCATTTGAATACTAATTTACCCTTGAAAGCTTTGATTATTATAACTCTAAATGGAACATCGAATGAAGTGTTATCTCACTCATAGGATATTCAAATGTCTAGTTCATTCGAGCAAGTTAACAAGACTTGAAAACCTCGGACGATTGATTCATTTATATAATTAAATTCATTTGTACTTAAAACAATCCTAGAAATATTGAAAAGATGTTTAAGATTCTTCTTAAGCACTTCCTCGATATGATAGGATATTTATAAAAACAATTGGATTTAATTGTCCTTTGATGATGAAAATCGTCTTCGAACAAAAACACAAAAGAACCTAGACGTCATAAGAGTTGACTAGCTATAGGATTAGGAATTTGGTAGAAAACCATAACCTTTCCCTTAGCTTTACCTAGGAACTTGCTTAAATATTCTAATTGTGTTTTAAGTGTAGCTTGGGATGACGGGAAGACCCTCCGGGTACGCTTTTATTTTATTGCAATTTACTTTCTTGCAATTTACTTTCTTGCAATTTACTTTATTGCAAATGCACTTTACTTTTCTTGCATGATAAAACAACATGTTGCATGAAAACCCACACCTTTAGGATAGTCCCTAAAGCTGAAACCAAAACTAAGTTAAAAGTCATTGCAAGATAAAATTCACCGCCACGACATTTCAAAATATAAAACAACTCAAAATTTAATCACAAACGGAACACAAAACTACAATTGCAACTAAATTAAAACGTCTGTTGGATGATCGGGAATACCTCGGATGATGTAACCTACGTGTTGCTAACGGGATTTCCACGGTCTAAATGAATGTGTGGAACTCATTCGAGTTGAGTTTAGCAAATTCATACTGGACTAAGTGAATCCGATAAAAATAATGATGCCGGAAGGATGGAACCGTGGGATCTTAACCGGTGTCGTTATAATCAACTTTAAGATTTGTTTTAATTAAAACGTAAAAAACACTTGGAAATTAAGATTTTCTCTAAACCAAAACACTTTTCTCATCCACGATTTATGATTTCTAAAACTAAACCTGCTGCAACAACGAGGAGCTTGGAGCATGGTGGGCGACACGGCCATCGTCGTCGGCAAAACTTGAACCTATTTCAGCAAAACTTTCCTAGAATTAAATAACCAAGCCATAGGACTTCGAGGTAGTTTGCACTAGTGCAACATAAATCCTCGACCTTTTCGTTAGGCACTTGCATAATCATTTTATGCAAATTAAGCCCTAACTAGGTCTTAGGATTCCGAGGTAGTCGTCCGATACGACAACAAACCCTCACATCTTCTAGAGTTATTTGTTTGATTTTATCATACAAATATAAGCCACTAATTAATTAAAATTGGCGAGATCAAAACATTTAAATAAGTATTAGGACTTTCCTAAACTCGAAGCGAAACGATAGGATAGTCGGGAAATTACCGAAGTTCACTTCGAATCGGTGATTTCTCCTACCTTTCTTCCTTTGGATTCACAAAACAAAATGTTCCAAAATTTGATCCATTCCTATTGAAATTCCAAAATTCAATCTTTGAAAACCTTAAACTTTGAAATTCTTGAAAGCGAGTTATTGATTATTATCGAGAGTTTTCTTAGGTGATTCCCGTCACTTAAGATGTAATTAACTATAGGGGCTTGCCCTTATAGGGAATTTTAAAGAACCCGGAGTAATATAAACCCTGTTTGATACTTTCATATTAAGCGGGGAATTTGTCGGCTTATAAAATTGGTTCGCGAGACCAAACGGATGTCACAAAACTTACGGTTTATTTGATCGAGCCCCACCATCGAGCGGTGTGTCTATCCTTAGGGATAGATACACGGTTTGTGGTGCGGTGCTCGTTTATATAAACTATTTGGGATGTGAGATCGGTTTAATCTCATATCTTAAAACTTTCAAATTTAAAAATTATTTTCAAAGCCAAATACTACTTTCTAAATTATATATATATATTTAAATCAAATTTAAAATTTAAATTCGCCGACAACTTACGTTAGGCGACCCCCTTTTAAAATACAATACAACCTAAAATATGCCGACAAATTTACGGCGACTCATGTGGGGAAGATTCCTCTCTCCATTATAATCAAATAGTTACGCTTTCAAAAATCGGTAGTGCATCCATGTCCTTAATGGATCAAACTACCCTTCTTTCCGTTGGAATACTATGTTCATTTCTATCTTGAACAAGTATAGCCAACATTCTCTCGGATTTAGGAGCCACTTGTTTAGACACCCCTAAACGAGAGAGGTTACGAGATCCTTTTACCTCATTTACGAGGTGGGGTGGACCCCGATAGATGTTAGTTTAGGAATGATCCTTCGAGTCGAGAAGTCTTGCTTAAGACTTTCTTTCCCTTTCCAACTGCGAATCGGATTCCTTACCTTCTCTACACCTTTGAACGTTCCGTTCTAAATAAACAAACCCTCTAATAAGTGATTCTTTTAACAAATGATTCTTTTTTATAAATACATGAACAAAGAATGAGTTCGGACTCTTTTCAATTCCTTTCTTTTCGTCCTGAAGAAAAGAAGCATAACTTGGGACTGACAACCAGAATCTACCCTGCAGAAATGGAAGCCCCGAGCGATTTTCTCCTTCACCAACGGATTTGGACTTCGGCTATCCATAAGGATGAAGCTTGCCCGACAATGGGGTCATCCGATTTGGACGAGGATTTGAAAACTACGAACGTCGAGGTCACCGACGTCTCCCTCTTTGCAGCGACGAACAAGGTATACGAAGGTCGAGGAGCCCGCTGCTGGAGTTCGACCTTAGGTCGACCCAAGAGTTTCCTCCCTGCGAAGGGTCCGACTAGGAGAATGCTGCGTGTCCGCGGGAGGACTGTTCTCACTACCCCCATTGGTCTAGTTGTTTACGCACCTACCCCGACTTACGCAAATCGAAGGGGAAAGGAATCCGGAACTATGATAAACACTGTTACAGTGGAGGGTACGGATCTTCTGTAAGACCTTACGTCTTCGAAATCGGGTCCGGTTCGAAGATTCCTTCGGCCGACAAAGACCCGAAGAAGAAATAGAAATAGAAGGATCGCCGGGGAAGCCGGAAGGCTGCTGAGATTGCCTTCTGGAGGAAATTCCGGAGTTGCCGAGAATATACACCGTTACCAGAATATACACCATTGCCTGACTACATACCACTTTTGGGAGGAAGCAGGTTCCATCCCCTCTCCGCCGCAGAGGATGAGGAGAATGTTCGAAAGATTGCTGCCACATTACCACAGCCCGCATACTACAACGATAGCCGCAAGAAAGAATCGGAACTACGTCGTTTACTCAGCTACGAACTTTGGTAGAAAAGCTAGCAAGGAAGGAAAAGCGCCGTGTCGGAAATTCTACGAAGGATAGGGCGGGTGCCGGTCAAATCCCGTCTTGGGCCTCGAGTAGAACCCGCCGTCATGATAGAAAAGCCAAGCGAGAGAATGAAGGCTAGCCCGCTTGTCGTAGTATCGGGGTTACGGATTAGGGAGGATACCACCTTCCGGCATTTGGCCGATAGACCATGCGGTCCTGAGACCTTCTGCTGCTAGAAGGATGGTGTGGCGTCCCACTACGGGGCGGTTGAGGTCGAAACGACGGCCGAGAAAGAAAGTCTCGCCGGGGAGGCTGGAATGCGAAGAAAGTGCTACTTGTGATGAAGGGGACTCGTGAAAAAAGGACCCGGCAACCATCGCATGACAACCACAAAGATACACGAAAGCTCCGCTAGAAGATGCCATGGAAAAGTTGAGAACCGACATCCAGACGGTTGGCAAATGAAAGAGAAGAAAAGTTCGGAGATGAGATCGACTCATCGGAATTCATGGACAACGAATATGCAGAAATCAACATGGTTGAGACACGAGCTTCATCGGCTTCTCGAGGTGCTCCTGCGGCCGCGAAGAGAGGAGCCGGGCGATGAAGAGACGGCTTCGAGGAAAAGGACGACACGATCGCTCGAATGGCGAAGAGGATGGAAGAGATGGCCATAGCTGCGGCCACTCTCCGGAGTCGAAGTACGACCACATAGAGAGACACCCCCGAAGTCATTCACATCGTAGACGGAGGAAAGGAGATTACATCCGTCGATGGGGATGACCGGTCGAAAAAGGATACAACACAAAGTATGATCCACGAAAAGGATATCAAGAACTTGGTAGAGCGGCGAGTGCGAGAAGCCCTAGCACAATCGAAGAACGGGACATCCATTCGGACGGGTAGACCTTACCCGGAGAAGAATTCGACGCTGTCCGATGCCGAAAGGCTTCGTACCACCTCTGTTTAAGACCTTCGACGAGCACGGGAACCCCGACGGCATGTTGCACACTTTCGTGCCGGTTGTTGCAATGCGGCGGGAGCGATGCGTTACTCTTCCGACGAGTTCGTTAGTAGTACGTCGGGAATCGCCTTCGGCGGGTATGCGGGGTGCACGACGGTTACGGTGAAGACATTCTCGGAGCTAGAGAGTCTTTTCATTAAGCGATTTGCGGAGCTCGGCACCACATCACTATAGGTGATTTAGTGGTAGAGAAACAAAGGCCGAATGAAACTTTGGTGGATTACATACTTCGATGGAGAAACTTAAGCATGAAGTGTGAACCACAGCTGCAAGAACAACATGCGGTCGGCATCTTGCTTAAAAGCATTCACGGCCCGATAGCACTTCTCCTCGAGGATTCACTTATTAAGACTTTTGAGAAGTTGTTAAGCAAGGCCGGAAGCTTGCAAGAAGAGGCGAAGCAATTAAGTTTTGCCGACAAGACGGACAAGCGAGAAGCCGGTGAAGACTTTCGAAAAGAAATGCGGGGTCGTTGCGGCGGTTGACAAAGGCAAACAACCGATGCAAATACCACCGAACGGCCGCGACAACCACAACAAAATTACCGGCAACCCCGGTCCGGCTATCGGTCGTCTCCGCGGTATGAACAACCGTCTCGTCCGCAACGTACATTGAGGGAGCTTCGAGCGAGAGAATATCCGTTCAAAAATGAAGCGATACCGAAGATGTTCCGTAGCTTAATGAAAACTCCAGATTTCCAGTGCCGAGCCCAAAAGACCGAGAGGAAGTCAACAAGAAAGGTGATCCCAACTTTTGCCCCTACCATCGGATGCTTGGGCACAAGATGAAGAGCTGCATTACCTTGAAAAGTTGGCTCGACGACAACCTTCGGAAAGGAAATATAACAATCCCGAAGGAGTACATGAAGGAACCCCGGAAAGGAGGTTCGCGTCGATGTTATCTCAGCCGATCCCGTCATCCAGATAGATCCCTATGCAGCCGACGATGGATGGACTACCGCTCGGACGAGATCTTCGAAGAAGATTTTAGACAACATCCGAACCGCTTCGGTGCGAGCTTCAATTCGAGTTCGAGACACTGTTAAGCCGGTACTTATCACTTGCGATAGAAGAACCACCTCGACGGGAGAAAATCGAAGAGAAGAAGAAAATTGACGAAGAAGAGGGGCCGAGACTCCTAAGGCTAGACTGAGGTGCTTATCCTAGGATAGTTGTTTCGGATTCGGGGGAGAAATCCCTCGAACCTCCGATTTTGTATGATTATCTGCTCACTTCGGTGGGATCATATAATGATAAGGGTGATGGCGTTGGCTACGTTTTGATCATTTCTAACGATTACGTAACTAGCGACAATCCGGGCGTCGATTTCGATACCAACAACAATTCTCGAATCATACATGATCTCGACGATCACAATGACAAAGAAGGCATCCATCGAGGAGGCTACGAGAGTTCAACAAGCAACGGATCTGTCTCGTGAGTTTCGAGGAGCTCCGGTTACGATAGAGTTAGAGCCTTCGGATTTTGAAGATAATCCGGAAGAGCACGTCATTCCGATTCGGGAGGAGACACCGGCAAACTCGACGCTAGATTCGGAAGAAATTACGAAGTCAACTTGAGAAGTGGAAGAGTTCTACCTCCGAGAATGGGTCCAAAAGACAAAGGAAAGCGGTGGTTGTTCAAGAAGAACCAACCCAGGCGGAAGAAATACCCATTCGAGAAGAAGCCGAGACGCGGGAGAACAAAGTGGACTACAACGTGCTAGCACATCTTAGGAAACTACCGGCCAAGCGAGCATCTACGATGCTCTCATCTTATCGAAAGGAGATGAGAGAAGCTCGATCGAGGCCTTACTTGATCCGGAAATTTGCTTAGCTCGAATGGCCGGAGATTCCTTGGATGAGGTTTGCTCGTTAAAGGAACGACGAGGTGTTACCTTCACGGACAATGACCTACTACTTGGGACGCGAGATCACAACCGACCGTTGTACATTTCGGTTACGATTGGGAAGTTTACGCTCTCCGGAGTTTTGGTGGATCCGGGAGCATCGATCGATATAATGAGTCTTCGAACACTAGCATACTTGGAAATTGATGCTCGTGAGCTCGAGGCCGACAAAATGTTATTAAGAGGATTCAACCGAGAAAGGAGAAAGAGCCCTCGGGTCAATAACGCTGCTGATGAAGACCGGTGATTTAGCAAAGACAACCGCAAAATTTCATATAATCGATTCGAAACGTCGTTCAACGCTCTCTAGGCCGACCATGGATACATGAAAACGAGGATGGTACCATCATCTCTACACCGGTGCATCAAGTACTACGATGGAGGGGAACGAGTGCATCAAAGGTGACTTACAACCATTCTCCGTACATGAGATTGGAGTCCATGAAGATGCGGCTTATTATGCACCGCCAAAGAAAACAATCTTCTCCGAGAGATACCATAACAAATGAAGCAAAGAAAGTTCGAGACAACGAAGAACACGAAGTTCTAGTCCAACGAGTCACTCACCACTCCCTTCGGCGAGATGGTGAAGGTTTCTCCACAACTCGCATCCGAGGTCGAGGCCGGGGACGAGGCCGTGGTAGAGACACTAGGACAATTGGACGGAAGAAACCGACCATCAATGTTGATTGGGATGATAGTTACGAAGAAGAAAAAGAAATCAAGCAAGAAGCGACAACAATAAGTCGAAAGAAGCCGCAATACAAGATCTCCTCGAAGATGAAAAGAACGAAGAATACAAATCAATGTACGAGAAGATTAACCACTACGTACATACTATGACCCTAACTCCGATCCATTCTAATAAGATCGAGGGTATGGAGGTCGAAGAGGTACGTAGTGACGGTGCAAAGCCGATCAAATTCTACCGTGGTGCTTCTTCCTCCAAAGCGAAAATAATGTACAATTCGAAGATGTCACTTCATCAGAATTAATGGAATTACCTTTTGAATGGTACTCTCCCTGTGTTCAAAATTTAATTCAACGTGGTTTCTTACCTCGACAATGGACAAAAGGCCAATCACAACATTTTGAAAAGTTATGGAATAACTCCGGCCATCCTCCCAATTCAAAGTATGGACTCGGATTCGGCACGGTAGGGTCGGTTGACGATGCTGAATTTTGCTTGGTTGTCACTTGCAAGTCCAATGAAGCTGCATGGAAACTACGGACGAACTCGAAGATTTACAAATTGGAGACGCTCCACAGAATTCGAAGAAGAAATTAAATCCACAATAGATGAGTTAACGGAAGTTAACTTAGGTACTAACAAAGAGCCTAGACCTACCTTTGTTAGCTCCTTACTCGATAAAGAAGACTCCGAAGAAATAATCGAGTTATTAATGGAATTTAAAAGCTTGTTTTGCTTGGAGCTACGATGAAATGCCGGGATTAGCCCCGAGAGGTTGCGGTCCATAAGTTAGGAGTGGATCCTACTACGTTCCGGTCGGACAAGGTCCCGGAAGAATGCGTGCGGAAATCGAACAACAAGTCATAGCCGAAGTTAAAAAGCTAATAGACGCTAAATTTGTCCGTGAAGAACAATACCCGACACGGTTAGCCTAATGTGGTGCCGGTCGGAAAGAAGAATGGTCGGATCGGAATTTGTGTGGACTTTAGAGATTTAAACAAGGCATGTCCGAAAAGATGAATTCCTCTACCGATCCCGGAGCTGATGATCGATATTGCTTCGACACATGAAATATTCTCATTCATGGATGGATCTTCGGGATACAACCGGATAAAAATGGCTCCGAGAAGATGAAAAGCTTACGGCATTCGAACGCCGATCGGAGTATTTTGCTACACGGTGATGCCATTCGGACCGAAGAACGCGGGAGCAACTTACCAAAGAGCAATGACAAGAATTTTTGATGATCTCATCCACGATCAAGTCGAGTGCTACGTGGACGATGTCGTCATCGAAAGCAAAGTAAAGGAAAACCACATGTATGATTTGAGAATTGTTTTCGAACGATTAAGACAATTTAACCTTAAGATGAATCCCTTAAAATGCGCCTTCGGCGTCACCTCCGGGAAATTCTTAGGATTCGTTGTCCGACATCGTGGAATTGAAATCGACCGGAGAAGATTAAAGCCATCTTAGAAATGCCGCCTCCCAAAACTTTAAAACAACTACGATCTTTTTAAGGGAAGGCTGGCATATCTTCGACGCTTTATCTCGAGCACTGTCGGGTAGGTGTCGGCCTTTCTCGGCACTAGTTAAAAAGGACGCCAAATTTATTTGGGAAGAGAAATGCCGAGAAGGCCTTCGAAGACATTAAACAATATTTAATGACACCTCCTGTCTTAGCGGCCCCGAGTCTCGGGTAGACCGGCGATACTTTACACCGCGGCTCTAGACGACTCCTCGGAGCCACTGTTAGCCCGGGTCGATGATGAGGGTAAAGAAAATGCTCTTTACTACTTAAGCCGTCGTTTACTTCCGACGGAAGTAAGGTATCCCGCAATTGAAAAGCATTGTTTGGCCACGATCTTCGCCGCTCGAAAGCTCGGGCACTACATGCTTTCTCATAAGGTCAACTCGATTTCGAAGTTTAATCCATTGCGATACTTGATGACTCGTCCAACACTTTCCGGCGGACTTGCCGGATGGTCGATGATATTATTGCAATTCGATATAACTTTCGTGCCTCGCGTGCCGTAAAGGGACAAGTCTTAGCGGACTTCCTCGCGGCACACCCTTTGCCGGCCGAATCTCCTCTCGATGACGATCTGCCGGATGAACAAATAATGAACCTAGAAGACCTTGACGATCGACGTTGGGAATTATATTTCGACGGAGCATCTTCGGCACACAAAGACGAAGAATCGCAAGTGATAGTGCCGGTAAGGCGGGAATCGGGCTAATCTTTATAACACGGAGCGGGGGATGTTAAGATACTCCTACCACTTGACGGAACCGTGTACAAACAACGAAGCGAGAATACGAAGCCCTCATAACGGGATTGGAATTAACTATTCAAATGGGGATAACAGACATCAACATCTACGGGGATTCACAGTTAATCATTCAGCAGATCGCCGGACAATACAGAATTTTTAAACCAAGACTCGAACAATACTTCCAGTATGCCATACAGCTGTTGGAACAGATTCCAAATGTAACGATCTACAAAATTCCTAGAAAAGAGAATGCTTTAGCAGATGCTTTAGCCCGTCTCGCAAAAGAATTTGCCTGTTTGCAAGATGAATCAGTGGAAGTGTCGGTTCACGGACGTCGGGTCCTATCACGGCTTGACATAGACATGATACACAAATCGGCAAAGAAAAAGAATCGGTTGCGGCGGTGACGGAAAACACGAGAAGATTGGTGACGGCCATTGATGAGACTACACCGCAAACGGAAAGCTACCGGACGATAGGTCGGCTGGCCCATCGGATCGAAAAGAACTGCGTCCTACGCATTAATAAACAACACATTGTACGGAAGGTCTTTTGATCGAATGTGGCTAAGGTGCTTAAGCGGGTCGAGGCCGTGAAATCGTTAAAGAGGTGCATTCGGGACTGCGTGGCGCTCACCGGTCGGGTCCAAAAATGAAGATGAAAATTAAAAGACTAGGGTACTACGGCCCTCGATGATGACCGATCGCATGAAAATCGCCGAGAGCTGTCACCGATGCCGAGTGCACGGAGTGGTTCTACACCGACCTCCAAATGTGCTACACCCGACAATTGCGTCGTGGTCGTTTGAATGTTGGGGCACGGATATAGTGGGTCCAATAGAACCACCATCTTCGAAAGGACATCGTTTCATTCTTGCGGCTACGGATTACTTTTCCAGTGGGCGAAGCGAGTTCCACTTAGAGAAGTGAAAGCACACCACGTGCTACGGTTTTCAAGAACCAAGTTGTCTACCGTTTCGGAGTGCCGCGCGGGATCATCTCGGATAATGGGTCGGCATTCGGAAGCACACAAATCAACAATTTTGTCGGGAGACACGGAATCGGCGGCGATACTCGACAATTTACTACCCAAGAGCAAACGGTCTCGGCGAGGCTTTTAATAAAACTCTCGTTCAAATCTTAAAGAAAACCACGGACGATAATAAGAGAAATTGGCACGAGAAATTGTTAGAAGCCTTATGGGCCTACTGGACAACCTTCGAACTCCTACTCGAAGCTACACCTTACGCTGCGGTGTATGGGTCCGAGGCGAGTGTTACCTTTAGAGGTTCGGCTTCCTTCACTCGAGTGCGAGTTGCAAACAAGATCACGACGAAGAAAACGCCGGATTACGACTCGAAGAATTAGAAAGCTTGGAAGGGAAAAGACTTGCGGCGCAACGAATTTAGAACTATACCGAGCTAAAATGGTTCAAGCCCATGACAAAGCGGGTCAGCCCGAGAACCTTCGAAGTTGGTGATTTAGTTCTCGTTCTCGAGAGACCTATTCTTGCACACCGCAAGATAGGAGGAAAATTTGAACCCACTTGGGAAGGACCGTTTGTGGTTGAAGCGGTATACTCGGGAGGTTCCTACCGGCTAGTGAATTGCCGGGGAGAACGACATATGCTTCCGATCAACGGACGATACTTGAAAAAATATTACGCTACTCGATGTTTCGAAGGAATGAATTCTTCATCCCTAAGAAACACGGGTGAAGTAATTAATTATGATTGGGTCCGAACCCAAAAATAATAAAATGTGCTAAAATAAATAAAATCATGATAATAAAGTTTTCCTTGTTTTCTATTCCAAATCAAATTCTCAATCAAATTTCAAATTCAATCTTTCCAAATTCTGAATCAAATTTCAAATCCACTCTCGATCAAATTTCAAATTTGATCTTTCCAAATTCCAAATCAAATTCTCAATCAAATTTCAAACCCAATCTCGATCAATTTTCAAACTTGATCTTCCAAATTTCAAATCAAATCTTAAATCAAATTTCAATCGAGTTCAAACTCATCCTTCCAAATCTCAAATTCAATCTTTCCAGATTTCAAGTCTCAATCAAATTCAAATTCAATTTCTTCCAGATCTCGAATCAAATATCAATCACATCAAATTCAAAATTTTGGGTCGAGGATTTTATATCCAAGCTTGCTTTGCTTTAGGATTCTTTCCTATTGCCATTGAAGTACATCAAATTCAACCTTTTGGGTCGAGGATTTTACATCCAAGACTACCTTTGCTTTAGGATTCTTTCCTATTGCCTTGAAGTACATCAAATTCGAACTTTTGGGTCGAGGATTTTACATCCAGGACTGCCTTTGCTTTAGGATTCTTTTCCTATTGCCTTTGAAGTACATCAAATTCGAACTTTTGGGTCGAGGATTTTACATCCAAGTACCTTGCTTTAGGATTCTTTTCCTATTGCCTTGAAGTACATCAAATTCGACCTTTTGGGTCGAGGATTTTATATCCGAGGCTGCACTTGCTTTAGGATTCTTTCCTACGGCCTTGAAGTACATCAAATTCGACCTTTTGGGTCGAGGATTTTATATCCAAGGCTGCCTTTGCTAGGATTCTTTCCTACGGCCTTTGAAATACATCAAATTCAAACTTTTGGGTCGAGGATTTTACATCCAAGCTGCCTTGCTTTAGGATTCTTTTCCGATTGCCTTTGAAGTACATCAAATTCAAACTTTTGGGTCGAGGATTTTACATCCAAGTCCGCTTGCTTTAGGATTCTTTTCTATTGCCACTGAAGTACATCAAAATTCAAACTTTTGGGTCGAGGATTTTACATCCAAGTACTGCCTTGCTTTAGGATTCTTTTCTATTGCATCTGAAATACATCAAAATTCAAACTTTTGGGTCGAGGATTTTACATCCAAGACTGCCTTTGCTTTAGGATTCTTTCCCTATTGCCTTTGAAATACATCAAATCGAATTCCGGGGTTAAGGAATTTACATCAGAGGCTGCATTGCTTTAGGATTCTTTCCCTATTGCGATGAAATACATCAAAATCAAAC
Organism: Papilionanthe hookeriana x Papilionanthe teres; assembly: GCA_022702705.1. Lineage (NCBI taxonomy): Eukaryota > Viridiplantae > Streptophyta > Magnoliopsida > Asparagales > Orchidaceae > Papilionanthe > Papilionanthe hookeriana x Papilionanthe teres. The sequence continues at coordinate 17,199 of JAKZJZ010002194.1, forward strand.
TCTTGAGGTTAAGGATTTTACATCCAACACCGCATTACTGCGAGATATCTTCTCATTGCAACGATTCAATCTAATCAATTCAATTTTCTTTCGAGGTTGGAGATGTTACATCTAAAACCTCGAAATCCCAATTTTCATTTCAAATCAAATCCCTTGAAATAAATTTTGACAAACTTCAATCTAAATTGAAACCCCAAACTAAAATTTAAACTCACACATCAAAACATAAATTGAAACAAAATAAAATCTAAATCGGAATTCCCCGAGATCATGTGATTTGGGATTCACCGCCTTTTCCTTTCCCCGGCGAGAGTTCGAGAATCTCCGGTTCCGGAGATATACTTGACACTCCCCGGCGAAACTCTTCTACTTCGTCCTAAGTTCGTCACTTGGACATCTGTGTTGGTTTTGTTGATCGCTTCGGTCAACACCAATACGCGCGGTGTGCTCCGTCAGCTCACCACACCTATTGGGGGTCCATTTGTTGACCTCATTTTTGATGAGGTATTCCCTTCTTCTTTTTAGTGCTTAGGATCTAGCCTTAGGCTTTTCCTTTGACTATCTTAGAGGACTAGAATTGGGACCCGCCTTTTAGAAATTCAAACCACTTCTAAACTCCCTGCAAACTCCACAAATTTGACTATAGACCCCTAATCACCTAGAGGGTTGAAATCAAATGTGGAAGTTTAAAGGATGAGTTCTAATAGGACTCTTTGGCCTTAGGACTACCACAGGTGGCTCTGGTACGATGAGGGGCTGACTTACATTACACTTACACACTACATTTCCACACACTTCCTAAAACCACACCCATACCCAACTTAACCTCCCGACTCATGTGGGTGATTCACATGGATGGTCCTTAACCCCTAAGCCCTTGGCTAAGAGGTTAGGAACAACATAATGAATGCCTCGAATGAGTCCTTTCATGGCTCATATGGGCTTGAAATGATTTCATGGCTCAACCAAAATGATTTCTTTCCACCTAAATTCACCCAATCTCCAATTTCCCAAATTTTCAATTTTTGACCCCGAGACCCTACACCTACTAAACTACCAAAACCGCTTGAAATTACCCAATTTTTGCAAAATTTCCAAATTACCCAAAATTTTCCAAAATCAATCTCAAACATCTCCACATCACTCAAATTGATCATCCATACCCAAAAATTCCAAAAATTCCAAAAATACCTCTCAATACCCTCCAAATACCCAAAATACCCTTCTTGGCCTAAAAATCCAAAAATTCAGCAAATTCCCAGAAAATTCCAGAAAATCCTAAATATTCCCAATTTCATTTTGTCCAACTACACCATGGGCCAATTTTGTCAATTTACCCTACTTTTGTCAAAACCCCCAAATTGACCCATTTTAACCCTAAGTGAACCCGATGTCGAACCAAACCTACCCGATTGACCCCAATTTTGGTCCAATTCAATTCTAAACTTCAATTCAACATTCCCAATACCAATTTAGACCAAATCCAAGTCCAATTTGATTGACATTTGGATCCAATCTCACTTTTGACCTTAAAGCCCAAATTTGGACCCATGACCCAAACTTAACCCAAACTCACCCAATTCAACTCCAATTAACCTCAAATCTTTTCTAAATCTTCCTTAACATTCCCACAAACAAAACCCTAACATGATTTGCCCAAAATTTGAACCCAAGTCCCACTCGAAACTCAATCCGAGGTCAAAAGGCCCATTTTTTGACCTAAACCCAAACCTAACCCAAATTCAACCCAATTCAAATCCAAATCACCCCCAATTTGTTTCAAATCACTCATGACACATCCATGAGCTAAACCCAACAATTATTTGGCCCAACCTCTTTACAAAATTCCCATCCATAAATTCATTTTTTAAACTTAAGGGCCCATTCCTTAAACCATTTTAAAAGCCCACTTCCACCAAATCCAAAACCCCAAAAAAATTCTTCCAAAGCCCATATGACATTTCCCCTCATCATATTTTCAATTAAAATCATCCCTAAGTCCTAAACCAATCATCAAATAATTCTAAATGAAGCTTCATCCAAATTACCACCAAATTATCCAAAATCCTTAAAATCCTTT
>JAKZJZ010002195.1:0-19277 GCA_022702705.1 Papilionanthe hookeriana x Papilionanthe teres
ACACTGTCGGCATATTTTTAGGTTGTGTGTTTTATTTTGAAAAGTGGTCGCCTAACAGAAGTTGTCGGCAAATTTTTAATTTAGTTTAAATAAATAAATTGAAAAGTAGTATTTGATTTTGAAAATAATTTTAAGTTTGAAAAATTTTAAGATATGAAATCAAACTGATCCCACATCCCAAATAGTTTATATAAACGAATACCACACCACAAACCGTGTATCTATCCCTAAGGATAGACACACTGCTTGATGGTGGGGCTCGATTAAATAAACTAGAAGATTTGTGACATCCGTTTGGTCTGCGAACCAATTTTATAAGCCGACAAGTTTCCCTCGCTTAATATGAAAACATTAAACAGGGTTTATATTACTCAGGTTCTTTAAAATTCCCTATAAGGGCAAGCCCCTATAGTTAATTACATCTTAAGTGACGGGAATCACCTAAGAAAACTCTCGATAATAATCAATGATTTTGCTCTCAAGAATTTCAAAGTTTAAGGTTTTCAAAGATTGAATTTTGAAGTTTCAATAGGGAATGGATCAAATTTTTGGAACATTTTGCTTTGTGAATCCAAAGGAAGAAAGGTAGGAGAAATCACTGATTCGAAGTGAACTTCGATAATTTCCCGACTATCCTATCATTTGGCTTGAATTTAGGAAAGTCCTAATGTTTATTTAGTATTTCAATCTTGTCGATCTTAATTAATTAGGGCTTATATTTGTATGATAAAATCAAACAAATAGCTTAGAAAATGTGAGGGTTTATATCGTATCGGACGACTACCTCGGAATCCTAAGACCGGTTAGGGCTTAATTTGCAATGCAAATGCCTAACGAAGAGTTGAGGATTTATGTTGCACTTAAGCAAGCTACCTCGAAATCCTATGGTTTAGTTATTTAATTCTAAGAAATGTTTAGCTGATGTAGACTCGGGTTTTGTCGATGACGATGGTCATGCCGCCCACCATGCTCCGAGCTCCTTGTTGTTGCAGAGGTTTAGTTTTAGAAATCATAAATCGGGGGATGAGAGAAGTGTTTTGGTTTAGAGAAAATCTTAATTTCCAAGTGTTTTTTGTGTTTTAATTAAAACAAATCTTAAAGTTGATTATAACGACACCGGTTAAGATCCCACGGTTCCATCCTTCCGGCATCGTTATTTTTATCGGATTCACTTAGTCCGGATGAATTTGCTAAACTCAACCGAATGAGTTCCACACTTTCATTTAGACCGTGGGAAATCCCGTTAGCAACACGTAGGTTACATCATCCGAGGTATTCCCGATCATCCAACGAGACGTTTTAATTTAGTTGCAATTGTAGTTTTGTGTTACTGTTTGTGATTAAATTTTGAGTTGTTTTATATTTTGAAATGTTGTGGCGGTGAATTTTATCTTGCAATGACTTTTAACTTAATTTTGGTTTCGGTTTTAGGGCTATCCTAAAGGTGTGGGTTTTCATGCAACTTGTTGTTTCATCATGCAAGAAAAGTAAAATGCATTTCGCAATAAAGTAAATTGCAAGAAAGTAAATTGCAGAAAGTAAATTGCAAGAAAGTAAATTGCAATAAAATAAAAGCGTACCGGAGGGTCTTCCCGTCATCCCAAGCTGCACTTAAAACACAATTAGAATATTTAAGCAAGTTCCTAGGTAAAGCTAAGGGAAAGGTTATGGTTTTCTACCAAATTCCTAATCCTATAGCTAGTCATTTCCTATGACGTCTAGGTTCTTTGTGTTTTGGTTTAAGGACGATTTTCTTCATCGAAGAATAATCAAATTCAATTGTTCTTATAAATATCCTATCATATCGAGAAAGTGCTTAAGAAGGATCTTAAACATCTTTTCAATATTTCTAGGATTGTTTTAAGTCCAAATGAATTTAATTATATAAATGAATCGATCGTCCGAGGTTTTCAAGTCTTGTTAACTTGCTCGAGTGAACTAGGACATTTGAATATCCTATGAGTAAAGTAACACTCCATTTAATGTTTCATTTAGGAGTTACAATAATCAAAGCTTTCAAGGGTAAATTAGTATTCAAATGATTTGGTTTAAGTTAAAGAGTTTAAATTTGGAATAGTGTTCAAGTTGTTTTATATTTAATTTCTTTTATGTCTTAGGTGATGTTATATTTAATTTAACTTAATTTAATTGAGTTTTAATTTAGTTTAACATAATTCAATTTAATTTGACTTGGTGTTTAATTAATTTGATTTGATTTAACTTTAATTTAATTATTTAATTTAATTTAATTTAATTTTAATTATTTAATTTAATTTAATTTAATTGTTTAATTTAATTTAATTTAATTTTAATTTAATTTAATTTAATTGTTTGATTTAATTTAATTTAATTTTAATTAATTTAATTTAATTGTTTAATTATTTAATTTAATTTAATTATTTAATTTAATTTAATTTTAATTAACTTAATTTAATTGTTTAATTTAATTTAATTTAATTATTAAATTTAATTTAATTTAATTTTTAAATTTAATCTTAATTTAATTTATCTTTAATTTACTTTATTTTTAATTTTAATTGAAATTAAGTCTTTTAATATTTTAAATTTGAGTTATCATTTTAATTAAAAACTGAGTATTAGTTGATATAATTAATTTAGGGATTTTTTAAATTAAAGAAAAAAATCTCTTCCTAATAAAGATCCCTTATTTTAATAATTCCAATTTTATTATTCTTCCAAATTTAATCCATTATTTAATTAAGGTTTAATCATTTTTAAAATTATTTAATGAGTTTCTACCCTTTAATTATTTAAATTTCAATCATCCAAATCAGATTAAGATCAAATATTTTACTTGTTGACTTTTTATTAAACCTAAAGTTTTAATTAAGGATTAAAGATTTTAATTACCATTTTACCCTTTAAGCTTAATAATTTCATAACTCACTAAATTGAACTCAAATGAACTTGAAATTTTTATGTGACTTTACTCATATGTCAATAAAGACATGAGAGGAGAAAATGTGATTTTTCTGTATTTAATTTATTTATATAATTATTTTTGGTGAAAAATAGAGATTTTCAAGGAAAATTTGATAACATGACCAAGGGAAAAGTTTCTGTCCTTAAGAAAATTAGGGGACATTCCTAATGACCAGAGAAGCACTTGGACCAATTTTGGTGATTTTTTGAATTATATTATTTTTATTATAATTATTTTGAGTTTTGGAGTGTTAATTAATTTAAAAATAAGATAAATGTTGAAAAATGGATTTTATATTTTTCAAAAATCTCTCTGATATTAAGGAAACCAGAGAAACAAATTTTGCAATTTTCTGATTTTTCTATGATTTATAATAATTATTTTAGTGAAAATGCTAGAAAATACATTTTTTTTAATTTTAAAATTACCCTAGGGCTTTAAAATTCAATATCTCACTAAATAGACTTAGGAAAAATGTGGGATTTGTTCCTAAGTGATTAAAATTCAAAATGTGACATTTTGGTGAATTTTATTATTTTTGTGATTTTTATTATTTTTTAATTATTAAAAATATTAAAATATTATTAAAAATCAACTTTTTTAGAAAATTGAAATTTTAATTTTCTTGGGTTCCCCTGATATCAGAGAGGCTCCAAAACCAATTTGGTGAATTTTAAAAAAATATTTTAAAAGTTATGAATTTTTAAAGTTTAAAATGGCTAAGTGGCTTAATCAACCCAATTAGTGGGGCTAACCAAGTCCAATTGACTTCAAATTTTTATGGTGGATTCCTCTGATCCTAAAGGTCAGTGGAGAATTGATTTCAAGTCAATTTGATGCCTGGTTAACTCTAATTAATTAAAGACCTATTTTAGGTGTTTAAGCCAATTAGGGTTAATCGAGTGAATTAACTCAAGTCCTATTTTTCCTAGAGTTCTCTGGTCATAAAGAACATCACCAAATATTTCTAGAATTTATTTCACAACATGCTAATTTTTGGAATTAAAATACTCAAAACAAGCAACATGCATTTGAAAAATAAATAACTTTTCACGAGAGATGGCCTCCGACCTTGGAAAATTCAGGGAATGTTCCCAAGTTCAGAGGCTTCAAAAGCTCCTATGGTCTCATGCCATGGTGAATTGTATACATGCATGGAGAATTAAATGTATGCAGAGAGTAAATAAATCATAAAAAATAAAATACTTAATTAAATTAAATGATTTCTTTTCCACATTATTCTCCTCTCGTTCACCGAGCAAGAGGGTATTTTTATTTTATTTTTGTGATTTTTCTACACAGAGATATGAATTTTTGAAGTTTAGGGAATTAAATAAATAGAAAAATACCCTAATTTTCTATTTATCCACGCGGCGCCGCGTCAACCTCGGCAACTCCGAAACGCCGCGTGTCGCGCTCCCATTCGACGCCGCCATCTGAGTCGGCGGCCCGGGCCCCGCGGTTCTCGTACCGTCTCCTCGGTCCGACGCAATCCCGGCCGTCCGTGCGCGCGTGTATCGAATGGACGGCATCCGTTCATCGTCCCCAAGTGTTCTCACCCGAGAGCCGTCCACACTAAATCCCTAAGATCTCACTCGATTCTCAATGGATTTTCATGTTCTTATGCTCTATGGATTCGTCTCGAAGAGACGAACACATCTATACGGCTAACATGCATTGAAACTAAGGCATTTGAAATGGAGAATCTCCGAAGCTCGGGATGAATAGTTAACTCATACCTTAGCTCGGAGAAGTGTGGCTTCAATCCGAGAGTTGTTGCACCTTCGATCGGGTCCCGCGAAGCTCCGGATGAAGTCTCCGGTCCAGTGAATCGCCTAGCTATGAAAGTGACCACAGCCGATCACAAAGCTTGGAGGCCGGAGCAACCTGGGTGGCCTGGAGATGGGGCTTTCGGTGGGAAACTTCTCCTCTTGGTCCGGTGAAGGTGTAGGACCGACCAATTTGAGGATTGGCTCACCGTGGCAAAGTGTCCTGGTTTTGGGTGGAATTTCGGTTGAGAAATCGGGCTCTGTTGGTGGGGATTAGGGCAAATCGACACCGGGGATCAACCGCTCTCGGGATGGTGAAGGGTTTGAAACAATTTTGGCGAGTTTCGGCAAGGTTTGTGCTTGGCTCTCCTTTGGCCGAGAGGGTGAGGGGTTTAAATAGGAGAGGGTGGAAGGCCTCCCAGGGGAGTTAGGGCTTGGGATCAGCTGCTCTGGTGAGGAGAAGATCAGCCATGGTAGCCACTGGGGATGGGGCAGCTCAGCAAGTGAGAATTTCAATGTTGGCTCACATGTGAACTTTCGGCCATGGTGTTTTCCGGCGGCCTGGTGGCCGGCCGGCCAAGCATGGGTCACCCTCGAGGTCGGGTGGGTCGTGGCTGGAGGTTTGTGCAATCAATTGGCCATGGACATGTGTAAAGGCTTTGATCCAAAGTGGAATGGGGCATGGCTAGATTTGAACCTAAATGGGTCAACCCACCCATTTGGGCTAGGTGCACCACCCAAGGCCTGGTTTTGGCTGAGGGAAAAGTGATTTGGCTCAGCATAATCAGTAGGGTCAAGTCACCATCCAAGCACAATTAGGCTTAAGCATGGTTTAGTGGAAACATGGAAGTGGTTAATCACCTTTAGGAATTAAGGAAAGAGCCTCCTCCTTTTGCCCAAAATGGCATGGTGACATGTAAAGAGGCTCTCATGGCTTGCATATGGCTTATGCATGGCTCCATGGCTCCATTTGGCTTGGGAAAAGTAAAGTCAATTTCATGGAAATGGATTTAAGGAAAATTTTGGTATTTAGGGGTGATTTGGCATGAGGCTTGATTTGGAATTATTTGATGATGAATTTAGGACTTAGGGATGATTTTAATTGAAAGTATGATGAGGGGAAATGTCATATGGGCCTTGGAAGAATTTTGGGCTTTTTTGAAAGGGTTTTAGATGGGCTTTTAAGATGGATTAGGAAAGTGGGCTCTTGAATTTTAAAATGGATTTTGGGATGAAATTTTGTAAAGAGGTTGGGCCAAATAATTATTGGGTTTAGCTCATGGATGTGTCATGAGTGACTTGAAGCAAATTTGGGGTAGTTTGGACTTGAATTGGGTTGGATTTGAATTCTTTTGGTGAATGGGCCAATGTAGGTCAAATTGGGCTAACTTGGGCCAATGTTGGGCTAGGGTTGAAATTGATGTAAAATAAATATTAAGAAATGTTTATGGGAGTGTTTCAAAGAGGTTTTGGCTTTGGTTGGGTTTTAATTTTGAGGTTTGGGCCTATTTGGGTTAGATTTGGGTTTAGGTCGAAATTGGGCTTTTTGATTTTGGGTTGAATTTGAGTGGGGTTTGGGTCAAAATCTTGGGCAAATCATGTTAGTGTTTTGTTTATGAGGATGTTAAGGAAGGTTTAGAAAAGATTTGGGGTTAATTGGAGTTGAATTGGGTTAGTTTGGGCTGAGTTTGGGTCATGGGTCCAAATTTGGGCTTTAAGGCCCAAAGTGAAATTGGATCCAAATGTCAATCAAATTGGACTTGGATTTGGTCTAAATTGGTATTGGGAATGTTGAATTGAAGTTTAGAATTGAATTGGACCAAAATTGGGGTCAATTGGGTATGTTTGGTTTGACATTGGGTCCACTTTGGGTTAAAATGGGTCAATTTGGGGGTTTTGACAAAAGTAGGGTAAATTGACAAAATTGGCCCATGGTGTAGTTGGACAAAATGAAATTGGGAATATTTGGGATTTTCTGGAATTTTCTGGGAATTTTCTGAATTTTTGGATTTTTAGGCCAAGAAGGGTATTTTGGGTATTTGGAGGGTATTGGGGGGTTTTCTTGGAATTTTTGGTATTTTTGGGTATGGATGATCAATTTGAGTGATGTGGAGGTGTTTGGGATTGATTTTGGAAGATTTTAGGTAATTTGGAGATTTTGCGAAAATTTGGGTAATTTCAAGGTTTTGGGTAGGTTTAGTAGGTGTAGGGTCCCGGGGTCAAAAATTGAAAATTTGGGAAATTGAAGATTGGGTGAATTTGGGTGGGGTGAAATCATTTTGGTTGAGCCATGAAGCCATTTCAAGCCCATATGAGCCATGAAAGGACTCATTTGAGGCATTCATTATGTTGTTCCTAACCTCTCAGCCTGAGGGCTTAGGGGTTAAGGACCATCCATGTGAATCACCTACATGAGTCAGGAGGTCAAGTTGGGTATGGGTGTGGTTTTAGGAAGTGTGTGGAAATGTAGTGTGTGAGTGTAGTGTATAAGTGTAATGTGTGTGTAAGTCGCCCCTTCACTGGTACCGGGCCACCTGTAGGCGGTCCTAAGGCCAAAGAGTCCTATAGGAACTCATCCTTTAAACTTCCATATTTGATTTCAACCCTCTAGGTGATTAGGGGTCTATAGTCAAGTTTGTGGAGTTTGCAGGGAGTTTAGAAGTGGTTTGAATTTCTAAAAGGCGGGTCCCAATTCTAGTCCTCTAAGATAGTCAAAGGAAAAGCCTAAGGCTAGATCCTAAGCACTAAAAAGAAGGGAAGACCTCATCAAAAATGAGGTCAACAAATGGACCCCCAATAGGTGTGGTGAGCCGACGGAGCACACCGCGCGTATTGGTGTTGACCGAAGCGATCAACAAAACCAACACGGATGTCCAAGTGACGAACTTAGGACGAAGTAGAAGAGTTTCTGTCGGGGAGTGTCGAGTATATCTCCGGAACCGGAGATTTCTTGAACTCTCGCCGGGAAAGGAAAAGGAGGTAAATCCCAAATCACATGATCTGAGGGAATTTCGATTTAGATTTTATTTTGCTTCAATTTATGTTTTGATGTGTGAGTTTAAATTTTAGTTTGGAGTTTCAATTTAGATTGAAGTTTTGTCAAAATTAATTTGAGGGATTTGATTTGAAATGAAAATTAGGATTTTGAGGTTTTAGACGTAACATCTCCAACCTCGAAAGAAAATTGAATTGATTAGATTGAATCGTTGCAATGAGAAGATATCTCAGAGCAAAGTGGTGTTGGATGTAAAATCCTTAACCTCAAGAGTTTGATTTTGATGTGATGTATTTCATTGCGATAGGGAAAAGATCCTAAAGCAATGCAGTCTTGGATGTAAAATCCTCGACCCAAAAGTTGAATTTTGATGTATTTCAGTGCAATAGGAAGAGAATCCTAAAGCAGTGCAGTCTTGGATGTAAAATCCTCGACTCAAAAATTTGAATTTTGATGTATTTCAGTGCAATAGGAAAAGAATCCTAAAGCAGTGTGCAGTCTTGGATGTAAAATCCTCGACCCAAAAGTTTTGAATTTTGGTGTATTTCGAGTGCGATAGGAAGAGAATCCTAAAGCGAGTGCGAGTCTTGGATGTAAAATCCTCGACCCAAAAGTTTTGAATTTTGGTGTATTTCAGTGCAATAGGAAGAGAATCCTAAAGCAGTGCAGTCTTGGATGTAAAATCCTCGACCCAAAAGTTTGAATTTTGATGTATTTCAGTGCAATAGGAAAAGGATCCTAAAGCAGTGCAGTCTTGGATGTAGAATCCTCGACCCAAAAGAGTTGAATTTGAATTTGATGTATTTCAGTGCAATAGGAAAAGGATCCTAAAGCAGTGCAGTCTTGGATGTAAAATCCTCGACCCAAAAGTTTTGAGTTTTGATGTATTTCAGTGCAATAGGAAGAGGATCCTAAAGCAGTGCAGTCTTGGATGTAAAATCCTCGACCCAAAAGTTTTGAATTTTGATGTATTTCAAAGGTCACATAGAAGAGAATCCTAAAGCAAGTGCAGTCTTGGATGTAAAATCCTCGACCCAAAAGTTTGAATTTTGATGTATTTCAGATGCAATAGAAGAGAATCCTAAAGCAATGGCAGTCTTGGATGTAAAATCCTCGACCCAAAAGTTTGAATTTTGATGTATTTCAGTGCAATAGGAAGAGAATCCTAAAGCAGTGCAGTCTTGGATGTAAAATCCTCGACCCAAAAGTTTGAATTTGAATTTGAAAGGATGAGTTTGAACTCGATTGAAATTTGATTTAAGATTTGATTTGAAATTTGAAAGATCAAGTTTGAAACTTGATCGAGATTGGATTTAGATTTTGATTGAGAATTTGATTTGGAATTTGTAAAGATGAAATTTGATTGAGATTTGATTTGGAAGTTTGGAAGGATAGAATTTGATTTTGAAGTTGATTTCGTTTATCTTTTAATGGTTCAAATTTTATTTTATTGTTTATTTAATGTTCATGTGAACTTAGTGTTTGTCATTTTTCAGATTTTTTTTTTTATATTTTCGAATTTAACAGGAATGAAGTAGGATAAGATCCGGAAAGAGATCTTGATTTGGAGAAGAAAACGAGGAAAACTTTATTATCATGATTTTATTTATCTTAGCACATTTTATTATTTTTTTGGGTTCGGACCCAATCACAAGTAATTACTTCACCCGTGTTTCTTAGGGATGAAGAATTCATTCCTTCGAAACATCAGGTAGCGTAATATTTTTCAAGTATCGTCCGTTGATTGGAAGCATATGTCGTTCTCCCTGGCAATTCACTAGCCGGTAGGAACCTCCCGAGTATACCGCTTCAACCACAAACGGTCCTTCCCAAGTGGGTTCAAATTTTCCTCCTATCTTGCGGTGTGCAAGAATAGGTCTCGAGAACGAGAACTAAGTCACCAACTTTGAAGGTTCTTGGCGGACCCGATTTGTCATGGGCTTGAACCATCTTAGCTTGGTATAGTTCTAAATTCCGTTGCGCCGCAAGTCTTTTCCCTTCCAAGCTTTCTAATTCTTCGAGTCGTAGTCCGGCGTTTTCTTCGTCGTGATCTTGTTTGCAATTGCAATTCCGAGTGAAGGAAGCTGAACCTCTAAAGGTAACACTCGCCTCGGACCCATACACCGGAGCGTAAGGTGTAGCTTCGAGTAGGAGTTCGAAGGTTGTCCGGTAGGCCCATAAGGCTTCTAACAATTTCTCGTGCCAATTTCTCTTATTATCGTCCAAGGTTTTCTTTAAGATTTGAACGAGAGTTTTATTAAAAGCCTCGCCGAGGCCGTTTGCTCTCGGGTAGTAAATTGTTGAGTATCGCCGCCGATTCCGTGTCTCCCGACAAAATTGTTGATTTGTGTGCTTCCGAATGCCGACCCATTATCCGAGATGATCCCGCGCGGCACTCCGAAACGGTAGACAACTTGGTTCTCGAAAACCGTAGCACGTGGTGTGCTTTCACTTCTCTAAGTGGAACCGCTCGCCCACTCGGAAAAGTAATCCGTAGCCGCAAGAATGAAACGATGTCCTTTTGAAGATGGTGGTTCTATCGGACCCACTATATCCGTGCCCCAACATTCAAATGGCCACGACGCAATTGTCGGGTGTAGCACATTTGGAGGTTGGTGTAGAACCACTCCGTGCACTCGGCATTGATGACAGCTCTCGGCGATTTTCATGCAGTCGGTCATCATCGAGGGCCGAGTAGTACTCTAGTCTTTTAATTTTCATTTTCATCTTCGGACCCGACCGGTGAGCGCCACGCAGTCCCGAATGCACCTCTTTAACAATTTCACGGCCTCGGACCCGCTTAGCACCTTAGCCACATTCGATCAAAAGACCTTCCGTATAATGTGTTGTTTATTAATGCGTAAGACGAGTTCTTTTCGATCCGATGGGCCGCCGACCTATCGTCCGGTAGCTTTCCCGTTTGCGGTGTAGTTCATCAATGGCCGTCGCCAATCTTCTCGTGTTTTCTCGTCACCGCCGCAACTCGATTCTTTTCCTTCTTCGATTTATGTATCATGTCTATGTCGAGCCGTGATAGGACTCGACGTCCGTGAACCGACACTTCCACCGATTCATCTTGCAAACGAGCAAATTCTTTTGCGAGACGGGCTAAAGCATCTGCTAAAGCATTCTCTTTTCTAGGAATTTTGTAGATCGTCACATTTGGAATCTGTTCCAACAACTCGTATGGCATACTCGGAAGTATTGTTCGAGTCTTGGTTTAAAAATTCCGTATTGTCCGGCGATCCGTTGAATGATTAACCGTGAATCCCCGTAGATGTCGATGTCCGTTATCCCCATTCGAATGGTTAATTCCAATCCCGTTATGAGGGCTTCGTATTCTGCTTCGTTGTTTGTACACGGTTCCGTCAAGTGGTAGGAGTATCTTAACATCCCCCGCTCCGGTGTTATAAAGATTAGCCCGATTCCCGCCTTACCGGCACTATCACTTGCGATTCTTCGTCTTTGTGTGCCGAAGATGCTCCGTCAAAATATAATTCCCAACGTCGATCGTCAAGGTCTTCTAGGTTCATTATTTGTTCATCCGCGGATCGTCATTGAGAGGAGATTCAGCCGGCAAAGGGTGTGCTGCGAGGAAGTCCGCTAAGACTTGTCCCTTTACGGCACGCAGAGGCACGAAAGTTATATCGAATTGCAATAATATCATCGACCATCCGGCAAGTCCGCTGGAAAGTGTTGGACGAGTCATCAAGTATCTGCAATGGATTAAACTTCGAAATCAAGTTGACCTTATGAGAAAGCATGTAGTGCCCGAGCTTTTGAGCGGCGAAGATCGTGGCCAAACAATGCTTTTCAATTGCGGGATACCTTACCTCCGTCGGAAGTAAACGACGGCTTAAGTAGTAAAGAGCATTTTCTTTACCCTCATCATCGACTCCGAGCTAACAGGCTCCGAGGGAGTCGCTCAGAGCCGCGGTGTAAAGCATCGCCGGTCTACCCGAGACCGGGCTCGCTAAGACAGGAGGTGTCATTAAATATTGTTTAATGTCTTCGAAGGCCTTCTCGGCATTTCTCTTCCCAAATAAATTTGGCGTCCTTTTTAACTAGTGCCGAGAAAGGCCGACACCTACTCGACAGGTTCGAGATAAAGCGTCGAAGATATGCCGCCTTCCTCGAAAAGATCGTAGTTGTTTTAAGGTTTTGGGAGGCGGCATTTCTAAGATGGCTTTAATCTTCTCCGGTCGATTTCAATTCCACGATGTCGGACAACGAATCCTAAGAATTTCCGGAGGTGACGCCGAAGGCGCATTTTAAGGGATTCATCTTAAGGTTAAATTGTCTTAATCGTTCGAAAACAATTCTCAAATCATACGAGTGGTTTTCCTTTACTTTGCTTTTGATGACGACATCGTCCACGTAGCACTCGACTTGATCGTGGATGAGATCATCAAAAATTCTTGTCATTGCTCTTTGGTAAGTTGCTCCTGCGTTCTTCGAGCCCGAATGGCATCACCGTGTAGCAAAATACTCCGATCGGCGTTCGAATGCCGTAAGCTTTTCATCTTCCGGAGCCATTTTTATCCGGTTGTATCCCGAAGATCCATCCATGAATGAGAATATTTCATGTGTCGAAGCAATATCGATCATCGATTCTGGAATCGGTAGAGGGAATTCATCTTTTGGACATGCCTTGTTTAAATCTCTCGAAGTCCACACAAATTCCGATCTCGACCATTCTTCTTTTCGACCGGCACTACGTTGGCTAGCCGAGTCGGGTATTGTTCTTCACGGACAAATTTAGCGTCTATTAGCTTTTTAACTTCGGCTATAACTTGTTGTTCGATTTCTAAACGCATTCTTCCGGGACCTCGTCCGACCGGAATGTAGTAGGATCCACTCCTAGCTTATGGATCGCAACCTCTGGAGCTAATCCCGGCATTTCATCGTAGCTCCAAGCAAAACAGTCTTTAAATTCCATTAATAACTCGATTATTTCTTCGAGTCTTCTTTATCGAGTAAGGAGCTAACAAAGGTAGGTCTAGGCTCTTCGCTAGTACCCAAGTTAACTTCCGTTAACTCATCTATTGTAGATTTGATTTCTTCTTCGACTTCGGTGGAGCGTCTCCAATTTGTAAATCTTCGAGTTCGTCCGTAGTTTCCATGCAGCTTATCATGGACTTGCAAGTGACAACCAAGCAAAATTCAGCATCGTCAACCGACCCTACCGTGCCGAATCCGAGTCCATACTTTGAATTGGGAGGACGACCGGAGTTATTCCATAACTTTTCAAAATGTTGTGATTGGCCTCTTGTCCATTGTCGAGGTAAGAAACCACGTTGAATTAAATTTTGAACACAAGGAGAGTACCACTCAAAAGGTAATTCCATTAATTCCGATGAAGTGACATCTTCGAATTGTACATTATTTTCAGCTTTGGAGGAAGAAGCACCACGGTAGAATTTGATCGGCTTTGCACCGTCACTACGTACCTCTTTGACCTCCATACCCTCGATCTTATTAGAATGGATCGGAGTTAGGGTCATAGTATGTACGTAGTGGTTAATCTTCTCGTACATCGATTTGTATTCTTCGTTCTTTTCATCTTCGAGAGAGATCTTGAATTGCGGCTTCTTCTGACTTATTGTCGTCGCTTCTTGTTTGATTTCTTTTTCCTCTTCGTAACTATCTTCCCAATCAACATTGATGGCTGGTTTCTTCGTCCAATTGTCCTAGTGTCTCTACCACGGCCTCGTCCCCGGCCTCGACCTCGGATGCGAGTTGTGGAGAAACCTTCACCATCTCGCCGGAAGGAGTGGTGAGTGATCGTTGGACTAGAACTTCAGGTTCTTCGTTGTCCCGAACTTTCTTTGCTTTATTTGTTACGGTGTCTCCGGAGAAGATTGTTTTCTTTGGCGTGCATAATAAGCCGCATCTTCATGGATTCCAATTTCATGTACGGAGAATGGTCGTAAGTCTCCTTTGATGCACCGTTCCCCTCCATCGTAATATTTGATGCACCGATGCGGAGATGATGGTACCATCCCGTTTTCATGTATCCATGGTCGGCCCAAGAGAGCGTTGAACGACGTTTCGAATCGATTATATGAAATTTTGCGGTTGTCTTTGCTAAATCACCGGTCTTCATCGGTAGCGTTATTGACCCGAGGGCTCTTTCTCCTTTCTCGGTTGAATCCTCTTAATAACATTTTGTCGGCCTCGAGCTCACGAGCATCAATTTCCAAGTATGCTAGTGTTCGAAGACTCATTATATTGATTGATGCTCCCGGATCCACCAATACTCCTGAGAGCGTAAACTTCCCAATTAGTAATCGAAATGTACAACGGTCGGTTGTGATCCGTCGTCCCAAGTAGTAGGTCATTGTCCGTGAAGGTAACACCTCGTTGTTCCTTTAACGAGCAAACCTCATCCAAGGAATCTCCGGCCATTCGAGCTAAGCAAATTTCCGGATCAAGTAAGGCCTCGATCGGAGCTTCTCTCATCTCCTTTGATAAGATGAGAGCATCGTAGATGCTCGCCTTGGCCGGTAGTTTCCTAAGATGGGCTAGCACGTTGTAGTCCACTTTGTTCTCCCGTGTCTCGGCTTCTTCTCGAACGGGTATGTATTCCGCCGGGTTGGTTCTTCTTGAACAACCACCGCTTTCCTTTGTCTTTTGGACCCATTCTTGGAGGTAGAACTTTTCCACTTCTTAGGTCGACTTCCGTAATTTCTTCCGAATCTAGTATCGAGTTTGTCGGTGTCTCCTCCCGAATCGGAATGACCGGCTCTTCCGGATTATCTTCCAAATCGAAGGCTCTAACTCTATTGTAACCGGAGCTCCTCGAAACTCACGAGATAGATCCGTTGCTTGTTGAACTCTCGTAGCCTCCTCGATGGATGTCTTCTTCGTCATTTTGATCGTCGAGATCTTGTATGATTTGAGAATTGTTGTTGGTATCGAAATCGACGCCCGGATTGTCGCTAGTTACGTAATCGTTAGAACGATCCAAAACGTAGCCAACGCCATCACCCTTATCATTATATGATCCCACCGAAGTGAGCGGATAATCATACAAAATCGAGGTTCGAGGATTTCTCCCCGAATCGGAAACAACTATCCTAGGATAAGCAGCCCTAGTCCAGCCTTAGGAGTCTCGGTCCCCTCTTCTTCGTCAATTTTCTTCTTCTCTTCGATTTTCTCCTGTCGAGGTGGTTCCTCTATCGCAAGTGATAGTACCGGCTTAACGAGTCTCGAACTCGAATTGAAGCTCGCACCGAAGCGGTTCGGATGTTGTCTCAAAATCTTCTTCGAAGATCTCGTCCAGGCGGTAGTCCATCCATCGTCGACTGCATAGGGATCTATCGGAATGACGGGATCGGTTGAGATAACATTGACGGAACCTCCTTTCTGGGTTCCTTCATGTACTCCTTCGGGATTGTTATATTTCCTTTCCGAAGGTTGTCGTTGAGCCAACTTTTCGAAGGTAATGCAGCTCTTCTATCTTGTGCCCGAGCATCCGATGGTAGGGGCAAAAGTCGGGATCACCTTTCTTGTTGACTTCCTCCGGTCTTTTGGGCTCCGGCGATCGGAAACTGGAGTTTTCATTAAGCTACGGAACATCCTTGGTACCGCTTCATTTTTGAACGGATATTCTCTCGCTCGAGCTCCCTCAATGTACGTTGCGGACGAGACGGTTGTTCATACTCTGCGGAGACGACCGATATTTGGATCGGGGTTGCCGGTAATTTTGTCGTGGTTGTCGTGCCGTTACGAGTGGTATTTGCATCGGTTGTTTGCCTTTGTCAACCGCTGCAACGACCCCGCATTTCTTTTCGAAAGTCTTCACCGGCTTCGCTTGTCCGTCTTGTCGGCAAAACTTAATTGCTTCGCCTCTTCTTGCAAGCTTCGGCCTCGCTTAACAACTTCTCAAAAGTCTTAATAAGTGAATCCCTTGAGGAGAAGTGCTATCGGGCCGTGAATGCTTTTAAGCAAGATGCCGATCGCATGTTGTTCTTGCAGCTTGTGGTTCACACTTCATGCTTAAGTTTCTCCATCGAAGTATGTAATCCACCAAAGTTTCATTCGGCCTTTGTTTCTCTACCACTAAATCACCTATAGTGATGTGGTGCTGAGCTCCGGCAAATCGCTTAATGAAGAGGCTCTCTAGCTCTGAGAATGTCTTTACAGATCCGTTGGGTAATTCTGCATACCAGTCGAAGGCGATTCCCGACGGACTGCTAACGAACTCGTCGGAAGAGTAGCGCATCGCTCCCGCCGGCATTGCAACAACCTGCACGAAAGTGTGCGACATGCCGTCGGGGGTTCCGGTTCCGTCGAAGGTCTTAAACAAGAGGTGGTACGAAGCCCTTTGGGTATTGGACTGCGTCGAATTCTTCCGGGTAAGGTCTACCCGTCCGAATAGATGTCCCGTTCTTCGATTGTGCTAGGGCTTCTCGCACTCGTCGTTCTACCAAGTTCTTGATATCCTTTTCGGGGATCATACTTTGTGTTGTATCCTTTTTCGCTCGGTCATCCCCATTGACGGATGTAATTTCCTTCCCTCCGTCTACGATGTGAATGACCTCCGGGGTGTCTCTCATGTGGTTGTACTTGACTTTGGAGAGTGGCTAGAGCCTATGGCCATCTCTTCCATCCTCTTGGCCATTTGAGCGATCGTGTCGTCCTTTTCCCGAAGCCGTCTCTTCATCGGTTCCGGCTCCTCTCTTCTGCCAGCTGCAGGAGCACCTCGAGAAGCCGATGAAGCTCGTGTCTCAACCATGTTGATTTCCGCATATTCATTGTCCATGAATTCCGATGAGTCGATCTCATCTCCGAACTTTTCTTCTCTTTCTTTTGCCAACCGTCGGATGTCGGTTCTCAACTTTTCCATGGCATCTTCTAGCGGAGCTTTCGTGTATCTTTGTGGTTGTCATGCGATGGTTGCTGGGTCCTTTTTCACGAGTCCCCTTCATCGCAAGTAGCACTTTCTTCGGATTCCAGCCTCCCGGCGAGACTTTCTCTCTCGGGCTGCCGTTTCGCTCTCAAGTCGCCCCGTAGTGGGACGCCACACCATCCTTCTAGCAGCAGAAGGTCTGCTGACCGGATGGTCACATCGGCCAAATGCCGGAAGGTGGTATCCTCCCTAATCTGTAACCTCGATACTAGGACAGGCGGGCTAGCCTTCATTCTCTTGCTTGGCTTTTCTATCATGACGGCGGGTTCTACTCGGGGCCCAAGACGGGATTCGACCGGCACCCGCCCTATCCTTCGTAGAATTTCCGACACGAGCACGTTTTCCTTCTTCGCTAGCTTTTCTACCAAAGTTTGCGATCGAGCAACCGGCGTAGTCCCGATTCTTTTCTTGCGGCTATCGTTGTAGTATGCGGGTCGTGGTAATGTGGCAGCAATCTTTCGAACATTCTCTTCATCCTCTCGCGGCGAGAGGGGATGGAACCCGCTTCCTCCCAAAAGTGGTATGTAGTCGGGCGGCGGTGTATATTCGAGCAATTCAGGATTTCCTCCGGGAAAGCAATCTCGATCGGCTTCGCCTCGGCGATCCTTCTATTTCTATTTCTTCTTTGGGTCTTCGTCGGCGAAGGAATCTTCGAACTCGGACCCGATTTCGAAGACGAAGGTCTTACGAGAAGATCCGTACCCTCCACGCGTAATGTAGTTTATCATAGTTCTCGGATTCCTTTCCCTTTGATTTCGCGAAGTCGGGGTAGGTGCAGAAACAACTAGACCGGCTGGGGGTAGTGAGAACGATCCTCCTGCGGACAACGAAGATTCTCCTAGTCGGGACCCTTTGCGAGTGGAGGAAACTCTTGGGTCGACCTAAGGTTGAACTCGAGCAAGTGGTTCCTCGGCTTCGTATACCTTGTTTGTCGCGTGCAAAGAGGGAGACGTCGGTGACCTCGACGTTCGTGTTTTCAAACCCCCGTCCAAATCGGATGACCCCATTGTCGGGCGGTTCATCCTTATAGACAACGAAGTCCAGTCCGTTGGTGAAGGAGAAAATCGCTTTCGGGGCTTCCATTTCTGCAGGTAGATTCCGGTTGTCGGCCTCGTTATGCTTCTTTTCTTCGGGACGAAAAGAAAGGAATTGAAAAGAGTCCGAACTCATTTTTTGTTCATGTATTTATAAGAAGGAATTATTTGTTAAAAGAATCATTTATTAGAGGGTTTGTTTATTTAGAACGGAACGTTCAAAGGTGTAGAGAAGGTAAGGAAACCGATTCGTAAAGGAAAAGAAAGTCTTAAGCAAGACTTCCCGACTCGAAGGATCACTCCTAAACTAACACCTATCGGGGGTCCACCCCACCTCGAAATGAGGTAAAGGATCTCGGAACCTCTCTGCTTAGTGGGTGTCTAAACAGTGGCTCCTAAATCCGAGAGAATGTTGGCTATACTTGTTCAAGATAGAAATGAACATAGTATTCCAACGGAAAGAAGGGTAGCTCGATCCATTAGGGACATGGATACACTACCGATTTTTGAAAGCGAATTATTCGATTATAATGGAGAGAGGAATTGTCCCCAGCTGAGTCGCCGAAATCCTGTCGGCATATTTTTAGGTTGTGTGTTTTATTTTGAAAAGTGGTCGCCTAACGTAAGTTGTCGGCGAATTTTTAATTTAGTTTAAATAAATAAATCGAAAAGTAGTATTTGATTTTGAAAATAATTTTAAGTTTGAAAAATTTTAAGATATGAAATCAAACCGATCCCACATCCCAAATAGTTTATATAAACGAATACCACACCACAAACCGTGTATCTATCCCTAAGGATAGACACACCGCTCGATGGTGGGGCTCGATTAAATAAACTAGAAGATTTGTGACATCCGTTCGGTCCGCGAACCAATTTTATAAGCCGACAAGTTTCCCTCGCTTAATATGAAAACATTAAACAGTGGTTTATATTACCCGGGTTCTTTAAAATTCCCTATAAGGGCAAGCCCCTATAGTTAATTACATCTTAAGTGACGGAATCACCTAAGAAAACTCTCGATAATAATCAATGATTCTCGCTCTCAAGAATTTCAAAGTTTAAGGTTTTCAAAGATCGAATTTCGAAGTTTCAATAGGGAATGGATCAAATTTTTGGAACATTTTGCTTTCGTGAATCCAAAGGAAGAAAGGTAGGAGAAATCACCGATTCGAAGTGAACTTCGATAATTTCCCGACTATCCTATCATTTCGTTCGAATTTAGGAAAGTCCTAATGTTTATTTAGTATTTCAATCTCGTCAATCTTAATTAATTAGTGGCTTATATTCGTATGATAAAATCAAACAAATAAATTTAGAAAATGCGAGGGTTTATATCGTATCGGACGACTACCTCTGAATCCTAAGACCGGTTAGGGCTTAATTTGCAATGCAAATGCCTAACGAAGAGTCGAGGATTTATGTCGCACTGTAGCAAGCTACCTCGAAATCCTATGGTTTAGTTATTTAATTCTAAGAAATGTTTACGCGATGTAGACTCAGTTTTCATCGATGACGATGGTCATGCTCGCCCACCATGCTCCGAGCTCCTTGTTGTTGCAGAGGTTTAGTTTTAGAAATCATAAATCGGGGGATGAGAGAAGTGTTTTGGTTTAGAGAA